>CM040399.1:33531560-33618060 GCA_022702515.1 Ilyophis sp. 1 JC-2022 | reverse complement strand
TTACTTCATGTGTAGAACTCGGAGCTTCCCACCTTGAGGGGAATCGTCCAGCCCAGCCAATGAAAACGCATTGATACCATATGACATCTTATGACTGTTTCAGCTGCTCTTAAAAATATTAGTCATTAATTTATTAGTCATAATTTTTTTTTAAAGACAACAGTCAATGTTTCTGCAGTTTTTCAATATTATTTCAGCTTTTGTGGATGTGAGCTTTAGTTTTAAATTGGCCCAGATGGTGTTGGTGTAATGAAGAAAACTTTATATTTACAGAAGTTTCAAATTACCTTTAGGCTTTACAATGACTGGTTTAGGAACATTCACGGGTATGTGGTTTCAAGGACAGAAATACACTTAAAGTAACTGTAACTGCTGCGTTAACCGGGCATTGCTGTAAATAAAGGTTAATAAATAATAAATCAGTTCATAAACACATTATGCACAAACACTCAAATGCACCTATACTAGCCATTGTAAAACCGGCAGGTCAACAGAAACTTCTGTAAGAATCTAAGATCTCTAAAACTGAAGTAATATCAAGCTCTCAGAAAGTAAACTATCCCTTAAAGCTAAATGCTTTCTTTCTAAGCTTAGCTAAAAGCTAACTTTCATAATTTCACACTGCCTCCATTATTTGTCATTTTAGGAAACAGTTTTCAGTGGACCGGGAGTTTAATCTGAATGTAGACCATGGCTCTCCCTTGTCTAATTAAGAAGGAGACACGGCTTCATCGGCAGAGCTTAACACTGCTCTCCCTTTCTCTTTTCACCATCACACACTAAATAAGATACTCCCACCCAATTGTGACCTTGTTTTTTTTTTTTTTTTTTAAACTAGAATAAGACAAATTAATTAGTTCAAAAAGTATTTTCGAGACGAGGCTTAGAAGAATAGACGCCTGGAGTTTTCCCTGACTCTGTGGCTGTGACACACTAGAGTGCATCTAATATTAAACACGCTCAGTTAGAGCTGGGCTGCAGATAAAAGATGGGGGGGGGGGTTGCGTCAGCGGGGTGGGCAGGCTGTCCTTTGTCATGTATATCAGAGCTAATATGAACACATCACAGGGAGAAAATCCGGGCCCTCCTGCCGCTCTGCTTGGTCTCTCTCCGCGTCCTCATTGGCTGATAACGGGAGCGCAGGCTCTTAGTCGCATGTTCCGCGACGAGACTCTGCTGCGTGAACATCGCTGTGTGGCGAGATGCGACGGTCTGCCGTCTGATGAATAATGCAGAGAGGGGGAATCGACTGGCTTTTGAATCTCAGGGAGAAGAAAGCTTGCCAACCGGGCCCCCCCCACCCCTGGATTCAGAAACTACAGCGGGAGTAGAGAAGGGCACGGGGTATTTATGTAAGATCTCAATAGATATTAGTCACATTCTTTTATTGTGTGACATTCCAAGTTTATTGCTATACACTGTATCCCTGGTGTGAACTATGCCCCCGCACAGAAAAGTGTGTCATCCAGTATGCTTGGATTTTTTGTGAAGTGTACACTTTCTTGCACGTGTTACATTTTACATGGACACTCTCAGATGTCCCGGCACTGAATCCCTGATCAGTGTTCCAGTTTCTTTTTGCTGATCTTACCGCAAAAAAGTTAAATTAGTTGTAATAAGCTAAATTAATATGTTTTATTTTACACGGTCCCCTGCTTGTTTATCTTGCACACTAGATGCTACATAGTGCATCTGGTGTGATGAATTTAGGAGCGGATAATGAAACGCGGAGCAAAACAAGTCACTCACGCAAGTGAGAACCAATAAGGGAGTACCTATTATAAATACAAGGAAAGAAAACAGGAAAATAATTCCTTGTAGCCAAGCAGCCAAAAGAAAATCAACCCACGAAAATAAGGCGAACTCGAATACACGAGTGATAACACAAACTAAATCTCACGAGCTCAATACTGGAGCCAAACTGGGAAACTTAGAAAAGAAAAAAACACCTTCGGCGCGTAAGCTAAGACGGCCAGAAGAAGGTAAAACCAAAACGAAACCACAAAAACCACTGCCTCAGTGAGAACAGCAAAGGAAATAATAAATAGCACAGAAACGCTAACAGGAGGAAACAAATCCTATACCTGAGAATAACGCGATAAGCAAGTCCCGCGTGAGCAAAAACAAAGTTTAATATCACAAGGTCGCTTGTACCTGGCTATACCTGGCTCAATGTAATGACAAAGAAGCACCGGGGAAGCGGAAATGAGGAACTTAAATACCCCGCACGTAGAAGCACAGGTGAAAAGAATAACGAGTAAGGGGAAGCAAAACTCTGGAATGGAACGTGAAAAAAATCAGATTCTCAATCGGGAAACCAGGACGAGCAACGGAAAAGGAAACGATAACCCACGAACCATGACATCTGGGCATGTAATGGTAAATGGACTGCACTTATATAGCGCCTTTATCCAAAGCACTTTACAATGGCCTCTCACTCACCCGTTCACACACACATTCACACACCAATGGCGGCAGCTGCCATGCAAGGTGCTAGCCTGCTCATTGGGAGCAATTTGGGGTTCAGTGTCTTGCCCAAGGACACTTCGACATGTGGTCAGGAGGAGCCCCGCTCTCCCTCCTGAGCCACAGCCAGCCCTTTGTCATGCATACAAAGACGTGTGCACCAAGTTTTGGCACAAACGGGTTTATGTCACACTTTATGACATGTTACCTGATTGGTATCCTGGATTGGAATAAAATATTTGTTTCACAATGAGCCGTGTGCTGTTTTGTTCACGAGTAACCCCTCACCACACCCCAAAAACCCCCCTCCACACAATGTTTTTCATACTGAAACTCACACAGCGTATCAGCAGAAAAAACTGAGAATTTCTGCATCTCTCATTGTAGATCTCAGGGATGCGGTATAGTTTGTTCAGGGAGCTGGACCTGTAACTCAGAGCCTGCAGGTTCGATTTTCAGGTGGAGCGCTGATAGTTGTACCCTTGAGGAAGTTGTTCACTGATAGTTGTACCCTTGAGGAAGGCACTTAACCTGAATTACTTCAGTAAATATCCAGTTGTATCAATGGACTGTATGTAAAATGTAAGTTGGTCTGGATGAGAAATGAGAAGTGGGCAGGCTGTCCTTTGTCATGTATATCAGAGCTAATATGAACACATCACAGGGAGAAAATCCGGGCCCTCCTGCCGCTCTGCTTGGTCTCTCTCCGCGTCCTCATTGGCTGATAACGGGAGCGCAGGCTCTTAGTTGCATGTTCCGCGACGAGACTCTGCTGCGTGAACATCGCTGTGTGGCGAGATGCGACGGTCTGCCTTTCACTGATGAATAATGCAGAGAGAGGGAATCGACTGGCTTTTGAATCTCAGGGAGAAGAAAGCTTGCCAACCAGGCCCCCCCCCACCCCCACCCCTGGATTCAGAAACTACAGCGGGAGCAGAGAAGGGCACGGGGTATTTATGTAAGATCTCAATAGATATTAGTCACATTCTTTTATTGTGTGACATTCCAAGTTTATTGCTATAACACTGTGTATCCCTGGTGTGAACTATGCCCCCGCACAGAAATGTGTGTCATCCAGTACGCTTGGATTTTTTGTGAAGTGTACACTTTCTTGCACGCGTTACATTTTACATGGACACTCTGTGTTCCAGTTTCTTTTTGCTGATCTTACTGCAAAAATGTTAAATTAGTTGTAATAAGCTAAATTAATATGTTTTATTTTTGTTACGGTCGCGTATTGTTTGTCACCCCTGTTTTCTTTTACATTATATTGTTTTCTCCTTTCCCTTTTTAGGTCCGCCTCCCGGGGATTAATTGGCTCCCACGGCAATCACCGGTTATTATTTAAAAGGAGGTTGAGACCGGATAACGAGGTTGCTTTACCGGCGTCTCTTTTTCACGAGAGGTTGCTTCACTGTAGTCTCTCTTTTTCATGTTGTTTGTCGGTCAATTCTTATATCCACGTTACACGCATCCATACACCTACCATACACATCTCATGCAGGCACGCATCCATACCTACGCAAGGTTTGTTTATTATTTATTTAATAAAATATTTATTTATGCAACCATTTTTGTGTCTGTCCATTTATGTTCCGGTTGGATCAGGACTCTGACCGTAACATAAATTGGGGGCTTTCGTCCGGGATTTGGACGTTTTTTCGAGCCATTTTGAATAGCCATTTTAGTCGTTTGCTGTGGAGCTGCGTGCTGTCACAGCTGAGACGCCGTTTTCTAGGATTGGCCTTGGGGCGCGTTTTTCTCTTTTCTCGGGGAAGACGTCGTTTAAAAAGGTAAATATCCTGTTTTATATAACGACTTGTTTGTATTAATGGTTATTTTGTATATGCACTGTGTTGAGTTTTCAGTGCTAAGTTGGTATACAACTTTTGTGGTGACGTGGCGCTAGGTGCGCGTTTCCATGTCTGACGTGGCAATCAGTAAGTTGCGCGTTTTAGAGGCGGTCGTTTTGTCCTGGGTTTAGATCTTGCCTCCTGAATACGGAATATTTAAATTGAATTCCTTACCTGTTCACAAGTAGCTATTGATCCCTGTAGGGATATTTAATTGTATTCGCTTTGTTTTGCGATTGCGATTTTTGCTTCTGGCTGAGGTTGGAGCTGTCTCACACGTTTTGGTACTGTTTGCCTTTGAATTGGCGGGTTATAAGCAATTGTGGTTTATTCAATTAGCTTTTTCTGGTGCTGTTTTGGTGTGAGCTCTTTTCCTGCTACTCGTCTTGTCCTATTTTTTTAATAGGCTATTTGGTAAGGTATTCTGCTGGATTGCGCATATGTTGTTGTGACTTATGTTGCATTTTTGTGCGCTACCCAGCTATATAATCTCGTGTAGATTTTGGTCCGTGTTCTCTTTATTTAGTTTATTACGGCTATAATTATAACTTCTGGGCCGTATTTTGTTTTTTTCTCGTGCTATATAGGCTTATTTAGTAAACAGGAAACGCCTTTGTTTCCTCGTTTGTATGCATTTGCTTGTGCATGGTCAATGTTGTGAACACATTAAATAAAAAAATTACATATTTCAGGCATCTTATATATGTTCAGGTGTGGAGCACGCTGCTGTCCCATACAGGCTTAAGAGACCAGTTCCTTTGGCGCTGTGTCTAAATACCAGTAATTGTTAAAGTGTGTGGGAAAAGCTTCATCAAATATATAGACGGAACGTTTTGGCTCTTCAGAGAGGCGATTCCGCCTATATACAAGGATTCAGAGTACCACAACGAAGACTAGGGCCTCTTACAGGACAGTCAGCTAGTTAGGCAGGTAAGGTGACAATAGGTCGCGATTGGCACTTAGATGTGTCCAGGTTACCCATTTTATGCTTGTTAGGGAGTGGGACGCTCCTTATTACATCTGTTTTAGCCTGTTTTATTTTCTGTGTCCCCACATTGCTCTGCCTTGCCAATAAATAGTTGCTAGCCTATATTTTGTAGTAGTACGTTACGCCAACTCCTATTCGCGTGGTGGAAATATTGAGAGCAAAATCACCATGGCGTCCATCGACTCTTTCATCAGAGATCCATCCGATGAATTACTCGAGTTGTACACGAAAGAACAACTATTATCCATAGCTGAACACTATGAAATTGACATCTCGAGTAATGATCGACGATTGAAAGAGACGATTATTACCACTTTAAGAACATTATTAATAAGAATGAATGTTCTTCGAAAAAAACCCGTTCATCTGCTACAGGCTGGTCTCGCTGGGCCGGGCGAATCTATTTCTTCCCAATCTGAAGCTCAGCTACGAATAAAATCATTAGAGCTTGAATTGGAGATAAAACGTTTAGAGGTTCGGAAACTCGAATTGTCACGCTCTCCTCCTCGCACTGACTTTGACGTTAGCCGACATATTCGAATGGTTCCTCCATTCTCTGAGAAGGACGTGGAGCAATACTTTCCCCATTTTGAAAAAGTAGCTACTTCTTTAAACTGGCCTAAACCCGTTTGGACTTTGCTACTCCAATGTGTCCTTGTGGGAAAGGCCCAGGAAACATATTCATCACTTGAGTTAGACGTTAGCTCAGATTATGAGGTTGTGAAGAACGCGATACTTCGAGCATATGAACTCGTCCCCGAGGCATATCGCCAAAAGTTTCGCGCCTGCCGTAAAAGCGACAGACAAACTTATGTGGAGTTTTCCAAAGAAAAAGAACGATTATTTGATCGATGGTGCACTTCCCAAAACATAACCACTAAAGAACAGCTAAGGCATCTAGTGCTCATCGAAGAGCTTAAAAACTGCTTGCCTGACCCGGTTGTCACCTATCTGAACGAACATAAAGTCGCTCAAGTTGCTGAAGCTGCAGTCTTGGCTGATGAATATGTTTTAACCCATAAGTCTTTTCTGTCGAAGTCTCCACTCTCCTCAAGTTTTGAGCGACATGGTCAATTCAAGCAATATGGTAAGTTTAACGGCCATAAACCAGCTGGTACTGTCATTGAGAAGGATATTCCGTCTCCTGCTCGTGCTCCTCCCTACAGTCGCACCAAGCGAAGACTTGAGCGTAGATGCGCTTACTGCAAAACCCGTGGTCACACTATTGCCTACTGTTTTAAGTTGGCTCGAAAACATGCAAAACCACAATTGGTGGTTAATACCCGAACTCACTTTGTTCCCTCTGTCCCGATTCCAAAAAGGGAATGTCATGATTATTCTCCCTTCCTCATGAGTGGGGTTGTGACAATACCAGGGTTACCCGCAGTAAGCATTAATATACTCCGTGATACGGGCGCTGCCCAATCCTTTCTTTTAGAGGATGTACTGCCCTTTTCTGACCGCACCTCTCTTGGTGCTAGTGTACTCGTGCAGGGCTTTACCATGGGGTATGCTGAAGTACCCTTACACAAAGTGATGTTGGAATGTGAATTGGTGAATGGTGATGTCATCGTGGGTGTGTGTCCTGAGCTGCCTGTTCCTGGTGTGTCTTTCATTTTGGGGAATGATTTGGCTGGCGGTAAGGTTTTTGCTTCCCCTGAGGTTGTAAGCGAACCCATTGCAAGCTCCCCTGACACACTCGAGCAGGCTTATCCGGAGGTTTTCCCCACATGTGCCGTCACACGAGCTATGACCAAAACGCTCGGTGACATTGTTGATTTAAATGAAACGTTTTTATGCAGACCTGACTCAGAGCCCCTCACATTCTCGCAAGAGATGACGGATGTGAAGTTGAGCTCTGACCCAGTGGAAATGGTTACATTGTCTGACGGAACACAATTGGCTGTGGCTCAGAGCCGCATAAAGTCTCTGTTTGACAGACGGGCAAAAGTCCGATCATTTTCCCCTGGAGATAAAAATGTAGTGTCAATCGGCGTAAGTAGTTTTGTTTTCTTATTATTTTTCGTAAGTATTCGGCCGTGTGTCCTAGCGTTTTTACTTACGAAAGTGTTTGTTATAAAGCATATTTGTCCGTTGTTTTCGACAGTCTTCGGCTGCCGTTTAGGTGGGGGGGTGTTACGGTCGCGTATTGTTTGTCACCCCTGTTTTCTTTTACATTATATTGTTTTCTCCTTTCCCTTTTTAGGTCCGCCTCCCGGGGATTAATTGGCTCCCACGGCAATCACCGGTTATTATTTAAAAGGAGGTTGAGACCGGATAACGAGGTTGCTTTACCGGCGTCTCTTTTTCACGAGAGGTTGCTTCACTGTAGTCTCTCTTTTTCATGTTGTTTGTCGGTCAATTCTTATATCCACGTTACACGCATCCATACACCTACCATACACATCTCATGCAGGCACGCATCCATACCTACGCAAGGTTTGTTTATTATTTATTTAAGAAAATATTTATTTATGCAACCATTTTTGTGTCTGTCCATTTATGTTCCGGTTGGATCAGGACTCTGACCGTAACAATTTTACACGGTACCCTGCTTGTTTATCTTGCACACTAGATGCTACATAGGGCATCTGGTGTGATGAATTTAGGAGCGGATAATCAAACGCGGAGCTAGGGGGATCAAAACAAGTCACTCACGCAAGTGAGAACCAATAAGGGAGTACCTATTATAAATTCAAGGAAAGAAAAGACAGGAAAATAATTCCTTGTAGCTACGCAGCCAAAAGAAAATCAACCCACGAAAATAAGGCAAACTCGAATACACGAGTGATAACACAAACTAAATCTCACGAGCTCAATACTGGAGCCAAACTGGGAAACTTAGAAAAGAAAAACACCTTTGGCGCGTAAGCTAATACGGCCAGAAGAAGGTAAAACCAAAACGACCACAAAAACAACTGCCTCAGTGAGAACAGCAAAGGAAATAATAAATAGCACAGAAACGCTAACAGGAGGAAACAAATCCTATACCTGAGAATAACGTGATAAGCAAGTCCCGCGTGAGCAAAAACAAAGTTTAATATCACAAGGTCGCTTGTACCTGGCTATACCTGGCTCAATGTAATATAGAATGACAAAGAAGCACCGGGGAAGCGGAAATGAGGAACTTAAATGCCTCGCAGGTAGAAGCACAGGTGAAAAGAATAACGAGTGAGGGGAAGCAAAACTCCGGAATGGAACGTGAAAAAAATCAGATTCTCAATTGGGAAACCAGGACGAGCAACGGAAAAGGAAACGATAACCCACGAACCATGACATCTGGGCATGTAATGGTAAATGGACTGCACTTATATAGCGCCTTTATCCAAAGCGCTTTACAATGGCCTCTCACTCACCTGTTCACACACACATTCAAACACCAATGGCGGCAGCTGCCATGCAAGGTGCTAGCCTGCTCATTGGGAGCAATTTGGGGTTCAGTGTCTTGCCCAAGGACACTTCGACATGTGGACAGGAGGAGCCGGGGATCGAACCGCCAACCCAGCGGACGCCCCGCTCTACCTCCTGAGCCACAGCCACCCCTTTGTAATGCATACAAAGACGTGTGCACTAAGTTTTGGCCCAAACGGGTTTATGTCACACTTTATGACATGTTACCTGATTGGTATCCTGGATTGGAATAAAATATTTGTTTCAAAATGAGCCGTGTGCTGTTTTGTTCATGAGTAACCCCTCACCACACCCCAAAAACCCCCCTCCACACAATGTTTTTCATACTGAAACTCACACAGCGTATCAGCAGAAAAAACGGAGAATTTCTGCATCTCTCATTGTAGATCTCAGGGATGCGGTATAGTTTGTTCAGGGAGCTGGACCTGTAACTCAGAGGCTGCAGGTTCAATTTTCAGGTGGAGCGCTGATAGTTGTACCCTTGAGGAAGTTGTTCACTGATAGTTGTACCCTTGAGAAAGGCACTTAACCTGAATTACTTCAGTAAATATCCAGTTGTATCAATGGACTGTATGTAAAATGTAAGTTGGTCTGGATGAGAAATGAGAAGTGACAAACTGCTGTAATTTCTCAGCAACACGCAAAGCAGGAGTTCCAGGGGCATGACGTGTACAAATGTTCTTGGATTTCAACTTAAACGTGATCTTAAAATCATTTCCCAAGTCGTGCTTATGATTGTTTCATAAAAATAACCGAGACCGGAAAAAGTTGCTTATGTTGGTTTAAAAAGTGGGGCATCTGCTTCTTATGCACCTGTTATTCTCTGTCGTGTTTTTTTGTAATGTACTTATGTATGTTGTTCTTACTGTAAAGCACTCTGTGCATTCGTGCTGGGAAGGGTGCTCTATAAATAAATTTTACTTACTTACTTACTTACCTGTGATGCATAAATCTATGCATAAATAATGCTACAGAGGTTAATAGTTTTGTAGCACAGGCCAAAAACTTGTTGCGATCAGTAGCACAATCACCCCTCCATTTGGTGTTACAAAGGTGATTAAAACAAATTTCACAGCAATTTAGTTTTCTTTGTCTCATTTAATGTATTTTTATGTTAGATCATGATATAAATAGAAAATAATGAAATAGTAATTTTAGATGCTGTAAGCTGCATTTTGTAATTACAAAATTGTAAGCGCACGTGGACGTGACTTAGATCACGCAAATAGATTAGATTAACGTGAAAGGTAAATCATAACAAGCCCATCATACAGGTTGGTGTGTTTGAGTCAAGAAAAACAAAATAGCGCTACTATTTATAGAAAAGGCACAAGCGGTGACTAGAAACATACCGTGTGTTACATCAAGTAGGAAGAAACTCTTTGTATTATTTCTTCGCATAGAATAAAGGAAGGATTCTGAAACACTGTTAATATGTTGATCTATATTTTGCGAAAGTACTCCAGGAGTGCCGTATTATTATGTTGAATATCAAACGCGCAATACTACAACATGTGAGCAGTAACGCTTGTTTATGTAACGCGTTACATGCATAATTAGACACTTTTTATGAGAAAAAATAAATTCTTGGTTTTCTCTCGAGGTTAATATAATTTTGTTTGTTTCAGTAGAAAGAGTATCTATTTATAGGTTATATGAACACATTTCAAAACATTCTATTGCGTAACGTACGAGATATTAAATAAAGAATAAACTACTCTAGCAAATGGAAGGGTGATTGTGCTACACATCAATATGCTAATGAATTAAATGGAGGTGGCCATCAGGTATATTGTGATACAAATGTTCAAGAGAAATGGTAATGACTAAGTTAGTTGTAAAAAAAACGAAAAATACAAACATACTGATTATGCTAGTCAGCCCGTGTTCCCAAATAAACGTTAAGCTTGTTTGATTGCCATTATTTGAGTGCCAGCTAGCGAGCTAACATTACACAGCAACTGGCTGATCAGAGTCAGAGGTTGATACAAACGTCCAAATGTGTAATGTAAATTACATCCCTGCACCAGCAACAAAACAAGAGCTGCTTTTCATAAGTTAGTTGAGGGAAATCCTTTTTCCACTCTGGATTGTACCTGTAAATCTTCTCTCTTGTTTCGCCCTTTTTATTTGGCAGTGATTCCTCGCGGGCTCGTTTGGGGGGTTTGGTTTTGCACTTCTCCTTCTTTACTTTGATTTAAGACTTGAAAATACCTCGGTTTTGTTGTCATCAGGTCTGTGTCCCAGATAGATAGCTAGCTCGCTCGACGAGGAAAAGGGGATTGTTCGCTAGGAATTGTGGGATTTGGTGTTGGATGTATGGCATCTACGCAGACGGGGACATGGTTTTTAATCGCACGATAGACACAACTACTAAATAGAATAGCGAGGCACATCGATTCACTTCACACAAACCCTCACTTCACACGCAAAAGAAAAAAATAAATTCTGACATACAGGCTATCGCACGGGTGCTACTGCAGTAAATTAATTGAATGCAGAGACTGATTTTTTCGTAGCACGTGCGACATATGTCGCACTGTACAGTCCTGTAAATGTATCTTCTGAATGTTAATTAGAATATGAATTTATGTAGCCTTTGAAATGCACATGCAAACGTAATAAATTACGATTATAAAAAGCAGTTTAATTAGACCCATAATGTTCCATAGAGTTCAATAGGAAAATTAGTCAGGACACAACCCTTAAAGTGATCCATCCATATCTACTGCATATCTGGCAGCAGAGTGATGGTTTGAGGCTCATTTGATACCTCAGACCCTTGATGACTTACAGCCATTTAGCCAACCATGGGTTCCATACTATTCCCATGTAATTTACAGCTAAATCTAGTCCCATCTCACAATTCCCATAGAGATCCATTCAAATGCAGAGAGGTTATGGTATCGCTCGTTAGAGTACATGGAAATAAGATATCAAGAGTCTTTTGATATCCTTTTATACCCAGTCATGATAGCATCACCTGTTTACCTGAGGAATATTCGAAACAACTTCCCAGTCTTTTTTTTTTTGCCCGTCCCAACTTTTTTGGAATGTGTTGCAGGCATAAAATTCGGAACTAGCGTATATTAACAAAAATCTATAAAGTTGAAATACCTATAAAGGTAAAACATTAAATATCTGTTCTTTGTACTGTTCTCAATTAAATGTATGTAAAAAAGCATTTTCAAATCACTGCTTTCTGCTTTTATGTGCCTTTTACATACTGTCCCAACTTTTTTGGAATTGGGGTTTGTAAATTGTTGCTTATTATTTCACAAGGCTGGAGGGTTAAGAGTGGAAGTTAATATCTGTTTATTAAGAAGTAATTTAAAAAAAGAAACACACAGGCACGCAAGTACACATAATACTATCAGTGTAGTGCAGGCAATATTGATGTAGTGGATGGATGATTGGAATGTCGGGATTAGTCATGACAGATTATCCGGGAAATGTACGGAGTTGCTCAACTGAATATTTATACATTTCTTTGAGAAGAATGGTTTGATAAGATTCCTTTGTGTAAATTGAAGACAAATGTCTGACAAAGTCAATGCACATTTATTAAAATAATAATGTTTCCCTCATTTGCAGCTTAATTATTTTGCTCCTCGCTATAAACCACTGTTTACTGAAAATATATGAACTGTAATAGTCATTTTGTCATAGAAATGATTTTTTTTTTGCCTCTTTTGAAAAATGCTAATTACAATAACAATCCACACTCAAATAATTTACATGAAAGTTGACCTGTGATTGGAAAGGATATGAGTTTATAACAAAAACAACCTAAAACGAGTGTCCTCGATAATGCAACAAAAGCTAATGACTGTTTGTAAGAACACAGCGAACACATGTCTACACTTGGGTGCTCACAGTGTATGATGATATTAAAAATGAGTTTACCATCCAAAACACTTTTACTTTGAATGTTAAAGGTGCACTATGCAGGATTTTTACCTAGAGATCATTATAAAATAACCATGCTCAGTCATATCAATTATGTACTGGCAATCTCTGTCAAAGAAATAAATAAAAATGCCGAAACCTTTCTCCTCTGCCTGTATTTATTATTCTAAAATGTGGTCGGGACATTTCTGGCCATGGCACTCCTTTCTGTGTAGGGAGTGGTGGGTGTGGCTACAAAGCCTGCAGCGTTGGATCAGGTAACTTTCAGCAGAGTACTTGCTGCCAGCTAGACACTGCAATGGCGGAGGTGAAGAAGCGGAGGTACAGTGACGTCAAACAACAAGCCTTCCGGGGCGCGTAAAAGAAGCAGAGTCCACCTAGGATTCACTTTTCCTCAACGGTGACAGCTAAAGTTTTGCAAGGGGATGAAAAGTGATGTAGAGTTGGCATGTTTTATGTTTAACCTGTAAGTAATGTTACCTCTAGCTACCCAGCTAGCTACATTAGATGGCTAAAGTCGGGCACCTTTTGAATCGCTTGAATATAACGATGTGATACGACGTTGTATTTGAGAAAATAAATAATGTTGCTAAAAAATAAATGTTTATTTTATCTTCGCTTGGAATTTTGCTTGCTGCGCTCAGGCGTGTTTCTTGCTCTCAACAGAGGTGAGTGGGTGGGGTATAAGATCAAAGACGAGACTTATTTGATTGTAAACAGGACCACAGAAAGGTGAAAAATTCTGCCTAGTGTGACTAAGAAGTAGACCCCCCCCCCAAAAAAATGGGTTTTACTTTAAAGTAAACAGAGTTTGTACCTGACAACCTGAGGGGAAAAGAGCTATGCTGTTCTTCCTTTCGTTCTTGTTTACCCACATTTTATGTGTAAGGCTGAATAATATTGTTTATTATCAGAAGGAAAGAGCAGAGTACTGGGAGAGTGCTGCTCTCTTACAGGACTGGTTGGGATTACACCATAGCAAACAGGATTTATCACACTAAAAACAGGAGACAAAAATCCATCTGTGCAATTAGTCACATTTAGAGCAGGATGTCATGACATTTAATTTATATATAAAATATATATATATAATTTATTTAATTTTTTTTAAAAGGCCTGCTGTCGGGTCTCGTGGACAGAGCGCCCAGCTAAAGCACTTGTGCTTCATACAGCGACACGTCCCGAGGTTTGGAGTGCAGACTGCGATTGGGGCGAACATGTAACTGGAACACATAGTGTCTCCCTGAGAGGGAAAACATCAGAATTTCCCACCTTATCAATTGCACAAGAGCGCCTCCCCTGGTAATGAACGCAATCCTCGCGTACACTGGCTGCTCTGGTCGGCAGTGTAATAAACGCAGTGCTCGCGTACACTGGCTGCTCTGGTCGGCAGTGTAATAAACGCAGTGCTCGCGTACACTGGCTGCTCTGGTCGGCAGTGTAATAAACGCAGTGCTTGTGTACACTGGCTGCTCTGGTCGGCAGTGTAATAAACGCATTGCTCGCGTACACTGGCTGCTCTGGTCGGCAGTGTAATAAACGCATTGCTCGCGTACACTGGCTGCTCTGGTCGGCAGCGTAATAAACGCAGTGCTCGCGTACACTGGCTGCTCTGGTCGGCAGTGTAATAAACGCAGTGCTCGCGTACACTGGCTGCTCTGGTCGGCAGCGTAATAAACGCATTGCTCGCGTACACTGGCTGCTCTGGTCGGCAGCGTAATAAACGCATTGCTCGCGTACACTGGCTGCTCTGGTCGGCAGTGTAATAAACGCAGTGCTCGCGTACACTGGCTGCTCTGGTCGGCAGCGTAATAAACGCAGTGCTCGCGTACACTGGCTGCTCTGGTCGGCAGCGTAATAAACGCAGTGCTCGCGTACACTGGCTGCTCTGGTCGGCAGCGTAATAAACGCAGTGCTCGCGTACACTGGCTGCTCTGGTCGACAGCGTAATAAACGCAGTGCTTGTGTACACTGGCTGCTCTGGTCGACAGCGTAATAAACGCAGTGCTTGTGTACACTGGCTGCTCTGGTCGGCAGCGTAATAAACGCAGTGCTCGCGTACACTGGCTGCTCTGGTCGACAGCGTAATAAACGCAGTGCTCGCGTACACTGGCTGCTCTGGTCGGCAGCGTAATAAACGCAGTGCTTGTGTACACTGGCTGCTCTGGTCGGCAGTGTAATAAACGCAGTGCTCGCGTACACTGGCTGCTCTGGTCGACAGCGTAATAAACGCAGTGCTCGCGTACACTGGCTGCTCTGGTCGACAGCGTAATAGACGCAGTGCTCGCGTACACTGGCTGCTCTGGTCGGCAGCGTAATAAACGCAGTGCTTGTGTACACTGGCTGCTCTGGTCGGCAGTGTAATAAACGCATTGCTCGTGTACACTGGCTGCTCTGGTCGGCAGTGTAATAAACGCATTGCTCGCGTACACTGGCTGCTCTGGTCGGCAGCGTAATAAACGCATTGCTCGTGTACACTGGCTGCTCTGGTCGGCAGTGTAATAAACGCATTGCTCGCGTACACTGGCTGCTCTGGTCGGCAGTGTAATAAACGCAGCGCTCGCGTACACTGGCTGCTCTGGTCGGCAGTGTAATAAACGCAGTGCTCGCGTACACTGGCTGCTCTGGTCGGCAGCGTAATAAACGCAGTGCTCGCGTACACTGGCTGCTCTGGTCGACAGCGTAATAAACGCAGTGCTCGCGTACACTGGCTGCTCTGGTCGGCAGCGTAATAAACGCAGTGCTCGCGTACACTGGCTGCTCTGGTCGGCAGTGTAATAAACGCAGTGCTCGCGTACACTGGCTGCTCTGGTCGACAGCGTAATAAACGCAGTGCTCGCGTACACTGGCTGCTCTGGTCGACAGCGTAATAAACGCAGTGCTCGCGTACGCTGGCTGCTCAGCTCAGCTGCAGGTCTGCATAGGGAAAATAATTTGCATTGAGCCCGATCTCAGAGGGCACATTAACAAAACAAAAAACATTATTTTCAAAGAGTATTAATGCGTAGCTATTATAGTACTTTACTGACAATCATCAATAGGGCCATGAGGCTTTATTTAACAAAATATTGTAGATATGTTCTTATGTTTGTTCATCATCTCATGTCTAACTTGCATAGAGCAAGGGTCTGTTTGCATATGCGAAAGTATCTTAATGAATTCCCTAAATTACAAATGCATACACATGGTTTGATATTAGCATAAATAAACCTTATCTATATTTGCTAAACATTCTCAGAGAATACCCTCCCATGAACGTGACATCTTCACCATTAAATCCGGGGGATTAAAATATAACTTGAATCAACATGAACAATTTTTGGAATGACACTTGGAAACTGATGTGTACAAGGATTATGATGGTCAAGTAAAGAATACATACTGTACTTGTCCAAAGTTGTTAGGTCCCAAATTGTATTTTTATATAAAAACTACAGATTGTGATATAAAAACGGCAATAGCCTTGGCATGAACATAACTCCATAAGGGAAAGGCGTTTTGTTCAGCAGTGAACGCAGTGGGGTATGTGATCGTGCCAAAACCTCAGCTTGACGGCTTGGCAACAAATCACTGTCAACAGAGCTGCCTCAGACAGGTTAAGCAGAAGTGTCTGATCTGTTTAGCTTTTTCCTGAGAGGAAAGATAATGAAAACTAAACACAAAATATGCAGAAATGAGAAATTCTAATAAATACAGTTACAAGGCCTTTTTTTGCAGACAACTGCACTCATATGTATACATATACATATATATATATATACATACACACACACACACACACACACACACACACACAGTGCTCTTCACAATTATTGGCACCCCTGGTAAAGATGAGTAAAAAGGGTTACAAAAAATGGACCTTTTGGTGAATTGGCATAACCTCACTGAAAAAATTAGAAAAAGCCAACCTTTAATTGAAGTAAATGTATTCTGGAAAAAAAAAATCCCTCATCAAAAAATAATTATTTTTTAACAAAACCACAGTGTGCCACAATTATTGGCACCCCTAGAAATTCTTATGAACAAAATGTAACTGAATAATTTTTTCCATTTATATTTTACTTTTTAAAGTTGATCAGTGTTTAGAAACTTTCAAGCAGTAATCCATGACTTCCTGTTTCACTGGGGTATAAATATGAGGTGACACAGAGTACATATTCTCTTATTCATACATCAACATGGGAAAGACAAGAGAACACACAAATCAAATGAGGGAAAAGTGTGTTGAGCTTCATAAGTCAGGGAATGGCTATAAAAAAATAGCTACTCACCTGAAAATGCCCCTATCTACCATTAGGGCAATACTTTAAAAGTTCAAAGCAACTGGAACTGTTACAAACTTGCCTGGAAGAGGACACAAGTTTATTTTGCCCCCACGCACAGTGAAGAGGATGGTAAGAGAGGAAAATAAATCCTCAAAGATCAGAATTACAAAAGTAGCATCTCGGGGTCATCAGGTTTTCAAAACTACCATCACCTCCATGCCAACAAATTATCTGGAAGGCGGGGGCGCTGCGGTGGTACAACGGTAAGAGCGCTGACTTTCAGTCAGCGTAGTTGTACTCCGAGGATCGGGGTTCGTGCCCCGGACCTGCCAATTCCGAGCATGGCCGGTGCCCTGTGGGAGCAGCAATTGGCGGCTGCTTCCGGGTGGGAGGAGGGGCTCGGAGAGAATCGCTGCGCATATAGCGGCCCTGGGCATGTTGGAATCACAGTCAGGCTTGGAGTCGCCGCGCTCTGAAAAAGAGCGTGGCGACCTCCGCTCTACTACCGGCTGACGGGGTTGTGCAGCAGTGATTCTCTAGCGGTTGCTACACGGGGGGGATTGAATTAGAATAGGGGTTCAATTGGCTACTAAATTGGGAGAAAATGGGGAAAAAATCAGAAACAAAATATATATATATATTTTTTTAATTATTTGGAAGGCATGCCAGAAAAAAGCCTTTCCTGTCATTTCACCACAAACATAAGCGCCTGGAGTTTGCTAAACTTACTGGAACTTTGACTGGAACCGTGTTCTATGGTCAGATGAAACGAAAATTGAGCTTTTTGGCAACCAACACTCACGGTGGGTTTGGCGTAAAAAGAAGGATGGCTATACCGAAAATAACCTGATCCCCACTGTTAAGTATGGTGGAGGTTCCGTGATGTTGTGGGACTGTTTTTCCTCCAAAAGCCCTGGGAACCTTGTTAGGGTACATGGCATCATGAACTCTATGAAATACCAGAATTTTTTTTATCTGAATCTGGCTGCCTCTGCTAGGAAAGTAAAACTGGGTCATCGTTGGATTTCCCAGCAGGACAATGATCCAAAACATACATCCAAATCAACACAAAAATGGTTAACTGAACACAAAATCAAGCTTCTGCCATGGCCATCTCAATCCCCTGACCTAAACCCCATTGAAAACCTGTGGGCTGAGCTGAAGAGGAGAATGCACAAAAGAGGAGCTCTGGAAGATCTGGAGAGATTCTGTAAAGAGGAATGGTCTCAGATTCCTTGCTCTGTATTCTCCAACCTGATTAGATGTTAGGGGAGAAGACTCTGTGCCGTTTTATTGGCAAAGAGAGGTTGTTCAAAGTATTAAATGCAGGGGTGCCAATAATTGTGGCCCACGTGGTTCTGTTAAAAATTATTATTTCTTGATGAGGGATTTTTTTTTCTCTGAATAAATTTACCTCAATTAAAGGTTGGATTTTTCTATTTTTTTTCAGTGTGAGATTAAGCTAATTCACCAAACGATAATTTTTTAATAACCATTTTCACTCATCTTTACCAGGGGTGCCAATAATAGTGGAAGGCACTGTATATACACTAGGGGTGGGACGATGCATCGATTTGAATGTGTAAATACAACTGCATCGATCTGTAAGATTCGAATTGATAAGCATCGATTAATATCGCATTTTAAATGAATGTGCACATGTATTCATTTATTCAACAAAAAAATTTCATTTAATTATTTAAAATATATATTTCTGAGACACGACTACTTTTAAAACTGTTTTGACCAGCTCCAACCCCCATGTAAGCGTGAGTTGAAAGCAGGGACAGGCAGGAATCAAGCGACAATCAGACGGACAGATCTGAGCGAAATGGCTAGCTGCGTGCTCGCTGAGTGCGACAAGACAGAAACTTACACAATTTGCGATGTTCCGAACAGAAAATCAGTGGTATGGAAGCATTTCGGGTTTAGAAAAAAGGAGGGTGTACTTGACAAAACCGCTGCAATATGCAAGATCTGCCAAGTAGGAATCAGATACACAGGCAACACCACAAACATGATAAACCATTTGAGCCGACGACACACCAATGACGTGAAGGACAGCAGCGGGTTAGCAAGCTAAACTCGGGAGTCATTGACACTTCCCCTGAGTTTCCTGGAGAAATGGCCAAACAGTTCTATTTTTTTGTATAATTGTTTTTATACACATACCGTGTCCAGACAGTTAATTGTAAAGTGCTTTCTGATATTTAAATTTAAACCATTTTCTATTCAAAATCAAGTAGACGTTAGAGACAAAAAACAAAAATAGTAAGACTATTTCCAATGTCTTACATTCAATTAATTATTACTACGTTAACTGTCCGATTCACTTAATGAATGTCGTGGAACCTAGATACACCATACCATGCAGAAAACATTTTAGTGAAAAATTTATACCTGCTCTGTATGAAGAGGTGAAGAAAACTGTTCGACTGTCCTTGCAAAACGCTACGAGTAGTTTTAACTACGGATGGATGGGCATCTTGCTGCACCGAAGGTCTAGATCAGGGGTAGCCAACACGGTGCCCGCGGGCACCTGGTCGCCCGCAGGGACCACGTGAGTCGCCCGCGAGGCATGTTCTAAAAATAGCAATATAACGCGTGTATCTACGTGGCTCGTTATCGGCGATTTACTGTTAACTTAGGCACGCAAACGAACACTCGCGGTAAATACGCTAAATGAACAATTTAAGAAACAGTATTAAACCAAAAAAAATGATTGAAATATCTATATATATTTCGATAGCAGCCCCCCCCCCCCCCCCCGTCAACAATTACAATCCAACAAGTAGCCCTCCGTACTACTCAGTACCCTTGAAGCTCTCAGTGTCAAAAAGGTTGGTGACCCCTGGTCTAGATCGTACTAATATTTAGGAAAGTACTATGCATGACACTAACCTATAGGCTATTTCATGTTTCTTGGCCCAGTTTAGTAATTGTTATACATTTTGCCATTTTCATTTTGTAAATAAAGGAAATGTATTAGGGTACCATGTCTGACACTGTTTGAAAAACAATAACCTAAATAGGGCAACTTTAGAAAATACACTGTTAGTCATGTTTATTGCTGCATTATTTGCTGCAGACAGCTGCAAAATGTATGGTATGCCTTAACAATAAACATAATGCTGTGAACTTGGCGTAAGGTTCTAATTGAATATTTAATTACTGCTGAATGTATCGGTATCAAATCACATTAGCATACCTATTACATTTTTTTAAAGTATCAAAATGAATCGAACCGAATTTTATCGAATCGAATCGTGGTCAAATGTAAGATGTTATGATGCATCGAACCTTTGCCTAAACAAAGAATCGTTATGGGATTGAATCGTCCCACCCCTAATATACACACACATGGGTTATAAATGATTAGGGTAGGCCGGTGAATAAGTGGGTAGGCCGACTAGGTAGGTTTTTTCCCCCCAAATAATGTTGCATTTTCCCACATGCTCCATGTCCCGCTCCCAAGCGGTCCTTGGAGCTATCCTATAACATTACTTTATTTCTAACGGCAACGACAAATTACGTGAATATATTTTTCTACATGTTTTTAAAATCAATATTAGCTACAGCAAGACTAATATACACAACAAGGAGAACACAGGCTTAACATAAACCCAAACCAACAATGCAACACCCCTCCCTATAGCATGCGTGACAGGCAGTTTCTTATCCCGAATTAAGAGAAAATTACTTAATTAAAATCGGACGGCTGATATGTAGGCCTACACGACAAAGTCGAGGGAAAAACAAGACCGTCACACTTAAAACCCCATAACATCAAGCACCAGTATAGCATTTTATTTATTTACTTACGACACTTTCTATAAGTAATAAGTGATATTAACAACCTGTTAACTTAAAAGTCAGCACCTTTAATGACCACATTATAGTAACATTGCCACGGCGGGCATGAAAAATGTAGCTTAGCTATAATTCTACCTTTGTTGGCTTGTAGCGGAGGAGGTTCCAAGTCACGTTGTTGAGCCGCGCTATTCAATGATGACCGGAGACGAGTTTTAATTCTGTTTTTGGTAGGAAACAGTCTCTCCACACTGCAATATGTCATTGGGAGTGAGGCAATGACTCTTAATAGTGAATTTAAACTCGGGAAAACGTCTTGAGGGCAACTGTCCATGCAGTAGCCTAAGCTACATCCACTATGGAAGAACAGAACAGGTTCCCGATTAAATTTTGCGGTTCAACTGCTCAATGAAAACGGTGAATTCAGCATCAGGCATTGATATACCATACGGCTCGCAGGGGGCCGTCAGCTGTTCTTTTCGGCCAAATGTTTGTGAATCTTTGAGAAAGGAAACCGCCGCAAAAGGCCATATCCATCTTCTTGAAATCTTGTATTCTTGTATCTGCGTGTCCAGAATGCTATTCCACATTTGCTTTAAATCGCTGTTGTTCTTGGTGCTTGACGTTTTCCCTAAAGTAGCTAGCACGTGTTGCAATTACAGAATCGGTTAATTTTGCCGGTCGTTTTCGCTGCCGTAAAGCAGTGATATCCTAGTTAGTGATGTCGTGTTTGTTAATCAGCTCCTCGGTTAACTTGAGCACCTTGTCCTAATCAGAATCCGAGTTATTTGTGAATTTATCCAATGATAACTCACAAACTAATTTTGGAATCCACAGACGACAGCCTTGCCACATATAGTCATACAGTTTTAATTGGAGTTTTAATTGGTCACAATCCAATGAGGACACGTACGGAAAACAAATCAAATTCATTATCTTAAAAAATTCTAATTTAAAAAATGTTTTCTGCCATTTGATTGGGTAGGCCTAGATCAATATGGATAGGCCCAGGCATACCCACGCCTACCCGTGGCTACGCCATTGGTATATAAAAATGTAAGCCTTGTACATTGCTCCCTATAAAGGCCTCAACAAATAAAACAAATTATCATCTTGAGAAGAGGTTATGTCAGATGATGACCGTTATCACCCTGTCCTGTAAAAGAGGTATTAAACCAAGATCAATGCCATTAATGCCATTCTCTTTTGCAGAAACCTTTTGTTTTTTTGTTTATACATTTCTCAGGTTTTTGTGTGATTTGATCACACACCGTGAACATAAATTCGACAGAAACATAAAAAACATGAACCAAAGCCTAAATTATTCATATCCATTAATTAATTAATTTCCGATGTTTGGCACAAAATTGAAGCACAAAAATGCACCAAAACGTCCACCTCTATCCATCACAAAGGAAACCGCCTTAATCAAACTTGTTTAAATGATTATATTCCAATATCAGTCCATCTCATTGCAAAGGTCTTTTGAAGGGTAGTCTAATGACAGTGTTAAGTACCAAAATTATTTAAATTTAATACTGTAATTTTAATCTGGTTTTACAGCAGCCATTTTAATTACAAAAGCATTTGCCTCAGGGAAGGGAAAGTGCAATTTTTGTTATTGATGTAAGACATTTGATTTGGTTCATCATACAGTTATGCAGGCTAAAAATATTCTAAAAAGAAAAACATAGTTTTCTCAGAGTGTGCAGAATTTAATCCATATATATTTTAGGACTAGAAAGAATAGAATAGCAAGCTGCTTCCATGAGCATCAATCAAAGCTTTTTGTTCCACAAATTTCCGTTACTGAATGTGATCTTCTACCCATATTTATTTTAATGCTCTACCTGCTGTTTTTAAAAACGCAAATGTACGCTTACGCTAATTGTGTAGCACTGCTGATAATAATATACGATGTGTTTGTAGTCTTGCAAACAATTCAGTGCTGAAAAACGAACATCCTACACCCTGTTATTTTATATGGGAAAATGAATCTGTGGGTGCTTTCTCCAATTAATCGACCTTCTTTTGTCCTGGTATCCTATTTTCAGGGCAGAAGAAAGCACAGTGATTGTGCCTGTTCTAAATACCGAAAATTTGTGGTTCTGAAAAATCCCATGAGAGAAACAAATTGACACATAATTGTCATGAAATACTTGTTACACGGATACTGATGCCTGTTGTGAATTACAGTGATGTCACGTACCAAAATGCATTTAGTTCCATGTGGCATAGGCTGGAGGCTGTCTATAATAACCTGCATATATTTGTTCCTGGCCGTCACTGAACCCATGCTAAACTGGAGAAAGAAAGCTGCATGAGCTTCGGGTTCTATCTGAAAGCTCCCAGCTATTACTAAAAGTGTTCTTATTGCTATTTGACAGTGATTATTCTCTCAGACACGCTGCCTGCTTTCAACCCCCGTGGGTGTCTTTTGCCCAATTCACGTTATAAATTGGGCAAATGAAGCCTTTAGCTTAAGGTCATCTACAACATTGTAATTCTCTCCCTGTTCACCTGAACACCATAAAAACATTTAGAAATTTCAAAAAGCCATCTTCACAGTCCTTTTGAGGACTCCCACAAATATAAGAGAAGGTTGAGGAGATTCCAATGTTTTTAAATCGATTAAATGGTTTACTTAATATATAAAATTAATATTGACATATAGTATGATTACTGAATAAAAGCAAGCACTTCCCTCGCTCTTCTGAAACTAGCATCCTCATTTTTCTTCCAAGCGTCGAGATCAAAGTGCTCAATTAGTGCTGTGACAGCTGTTTTTGGGGTGAGGAGGGTGTTTTCTAGGTGTAAATTATATATGGATGTGGCCAGGCTGTTCGCTGCACTCCACGGTGCTGCCTTCCCTACATAATTTATTAAAGATGTCTAACCTGTGGACTGTTAACATTTAAGAAAGAGCTATTTTCACCTCTTTTAATGTTCTTTTTACCGGCATGTGCTCAAAGTGGCAGCACTGAAATGGTCTGTGTTTGTGTCTGTGTTTGTCTTGGATAATTTGCATGTGAAACATGCTTTCTTTTATTACAAAGAGCAAACAGAAAACATTAGATAGAAAAATGTGGTGTTAGTTTAACTAGGTTTCTAAGAGTCCAATCAGGTTCAAATGTTGATGTATCACATTTTACTGTGCACATGAAGCACACACAGTAGCTTGAATGTCGGCATGTTTACAAGAAATTAAAATTTGCTGAAATGCAAAATTCGAAGTACACGTAACTCTCCATAAAAATAGGCTACATTGTGGGTCGGCGTAAGCAGCAAATGTGGGTGATCAGGATGGAATTGTGGTTTTGCATGCGTGGTGATGAAATAGTTTCTGTCGCACTTTGCACAAAGCCAGCAATTTACCTATGTAATTACAATTCTGAATATAATTGTGCTGTTGTTGCAAAAGTACTGTGCTCTGTAATTACGTGAACATACAGTGTAACCGCTTCACAGTTACGCACTGGTGAGCAGCCAGATAATCTGCAGCCTTATCTCTGAGCCAAACTGACACGGTGGAACGGAGAAAAGAAGTGGAACGGAGAAAAGAAGTTTATTGGGTTAAATCAGCAACAGGGCTTCAGCTGCAGTTACTGTTTTTTGTGAAATATTTACAGTAATATGAATGCGACGCACAGCTCATGACCGCTGTGTGTCAGGCGCTGGTGTTATGACACCATGTGATGTGCTGCTCATATGTACGCCATGTACTGTAACACGCCAGGAACATGGATCCATTAACTTTTTCTCCGTTTTGACATACGGAGTCGCGGTGCCACTGACAGGTCTCTGGCGCTTGACAGGCAGGGAAGAACACAGAGGTTTCTACTGCACGCAGAAACCTGCCCTTCCTACCGAGAACGAGAAAAAAATGCATTCATTTTATAGGATTTCACCTGGTTAGGGTCAACAGTTATAAAAGTATTCTAACCATTGTGAAAACACAAGGCTTGCTGTTGTTTAATGCTTAAGGGTATTGTAAATGCATAAGAAAAATACTGTCAGTTGTGGTCTTTGAGTACACAAACTGTAATTCAGCGGCCTATCTTTGCTTGTACAAAATATTTCATGTCAGCCAGTTCTCAACTAATGTAAATCCATTTTTTCATTTTCTCTGAAGATGATTACAGTATCACAATAAAGCGACCCGTGGATTCAATCAACACCAGCATATCATCCCAAAGGATAAAAGTCCCTTTTTTTTTGTTTTTTTACTATAACAGTGAATTAATCTGGGAAGGTCTTTTTTTCTATTTATGTAGGCTAGTGAACAGATCTCTCCTGTAAGATGACTTTCCAATTTTGTCTGAATGCAGAGGTGAGATTAATGAATTATATTGCTGATGTAAAGCAAAAAAATAAGTCTTCTTCAGTCAAATGGGTTCATTTGATGAGTGGATAAAATGTATTTGAACTCAGTAAAACACCCATATCTGCCCAAAAACAGTCTTTGATACATGACGCATAGAAATAACAAGGTAATCACGTAATTCTATCTATGTTTTTGTTGTTGTTGGGGATATGTTCATTCTGTGCATATGAGAGTGTGTGTGTGTGCGCGTGTGCGTGTGCGCGTGTGCGTGTGCGCATCATGAAATGCCTCAATTGTCCCAGCAAATGCACCCCAAGATCAGACCGTGTGATGCTACAAGAAACTTCAAAGAACCCTTAAGATATATTCAGAGATCTACAAGTTAATGATTCCACCGTTAGAAAAAGACCCAACATTTATAGCTTTCATGGAAGGGTAGCCAAGAGAAAGCCCACTCTGTCTAAAAAAAAACCACTGTTCTCTGGACAGATGAGACCAAAGTGGTGTTGTTTGGCACAATACCAAAAGTGGTGTTGTTTGCCAAAAACCATACACTCAATATCACCACAAGAACCTCATGCCAACTGTCAAGCATGATGATTTGGTGATGATTTGGGGCTGTTTTGCAGCCACAGGACCTGAATACCTTATAATCATTGAGCCCAGCATGAATTCCTCTCTACAACAGCATATTCTAGAAGAAAATCTGAGACCATCCATCCGTGAGCTAAAGCTTGGCTGAAAGTAGATAATGCAACAGGGCAAGAATCCTAAACAAACCGGTAAATCTACGGCCGAATGGCTGAAAAAGGAAAGAATCAGGGTTTTGTTATGTGGGTTTTAAAATGCCAAACGCCCTCAAACATCAATGAGCTGAAGAAGCTTTGTACAGAGGAGTGGGCCAGATGTAAGAGACTGATAAACTCATACAGAAAACAATGACTTCAGGTTATTGCTGATAAAGGGGGCTGCACAAGCTACTTAATCATGGAGTGAATCACTTACCTTTCCGCAGAAGGCTCCTGAATGCTGGCTTATGTTTGGTTGAATAAATAATGTGAAGTAAAAAATCGGCCGTGTTATTTGTCACGTGGGGTTTATTTTTTATATAATAAAATCCAAACAGTAAACCACAGGAAAGGAAGACAGGCGCTGTGATGTCACCTTACCTTGCAGAGATCTCTGAAGTAAGTGTCCACCTAACACAATTGGCACTATTTGTTGTTATCAACATACAGTGGGAGCAATACTTATTTGATCCCTTACTGATTTTGGAGGTTTGCCCACTTACAAAGAATGGAACTGCGTAGAATTTTAATCATAGGTACATTTTAACATTGAGAGACAGAATATCACAAAATAATCCACAATAACAACATCATATAAATTTAATAAATTTATTATTGTATTTTCGCATGAAATAAGTATTTGATCCCCTACCAATAAGCAATAATTCTGGCTCCCACAGACCAGTTAGTTTTCCATTAAGAAGCACTCCTAATCTCAACTCATTACCCAAAACACCTGTGTCAAATCGTTACATCGTTATGTAGCTGTATAAAAGACACCTGTCCACACAATCAATCAGATTCCAACGTTTCCACCATGGGTAAGACAAAGGAGCTGTCTAAGGACATCAGGGACAAAATTGTAGACCTGCACAAGGCTGGGATGGGCTACAAGAAAATAAGCAAGCAGCTTCGTGAGAAGTTAACAACTGTTGGAGCAATTATTAGAAAATGGAAGAAACACAAAGTCACCGCCAATCTCCCTCGGTCTGGGGCTCCACGCAAGATCTCGCCTCGTGGGATATCAATGATCATGAGAAAGGTCAGGGATCAGCCCAGTACTACACAGGAGGAGCTTGTTAATGACCTGAAGGCAGTTGGGACCACAGTCACGAAGAGAACCATCAGTAACACACTACACCGTGAAGGATTAAAATCCTGCTGCGCGCGCAAGGTTCCTCTGCTGAAGAAGGCACATGTACAGGCCCGTCTGAAGTTTGCCAAAGAACACCTGGATGATCCAGAGGAGGCTTGGGAGAAGGTGATGTGGTCAGATGAGACCAAAATAGAGCTATTTGGCATCAACTCGACTCGCCGTGTTTGGAGGAAGAGAAATGCTGAGTGCAACCCAAAGAACACCATCCCCACTGTGAAGCATGGAGGTGGAAACCTTATGCTTTGGGGGTGTTTCTCAGCTAAGGGGACAGGACGACTTCACCGTATCGAGGGGAGGATGAATGGGGCCATGTACCGGGAAATTTTGGGCGACAACCTCCTTCCCTCAGTGAGAGCACTGAAAATGGGTCGTGGATGGGTCTTCCAACATGACAATGACCCAAAAAATACAGCCAAGGCAACAAAGCAGTGGCTCAAAAAGAAGCATATTAAGGTCCTGGAGCGGCCTAGCCAGTCTCCAGACCTAAATCCCATCGAAAATCTGTGGAGGGAGCTGAAGCTTCGAGTTGCCAAGCGACAGCCTCGGAACCTTAAGGATTTGGAGAGGATCTGCAAAGAGGAGTGGACCAAAATCCCTCCCAAGATCTGTGCAAACCTGGTGAAAAACTACAACAAACGTCTGACTTCTGTGCTTGCCAACAAAGGTTTCTCCACCAAGTATTAAGTCCTATTGTTCTATGGATCAAATACTTATTTCATGCGAAAATACGATAATAAATTAATAAAATTTATATGATGTTGTTATTGTGGATTATTTTGTGATATTCTGTCTCTCAATGTTAAAATGTCTGTGATGGATTGGCGGCCTGTCCAGGGTGTATTCCTGCCTCTCGCCCAGTGCATGCTGGGATAGGCTCCAGCACCCCCCGTGACCCTGAATAGGAATAAGCGGGTTGATGGATGATGATGATGATGAATGTTAAAATGTACCTATGATTAAAATTCTACACAGTTCCATTCTTTGTAAGTGGGCAAACCTCCAAAATCAGGAAGGGATCAAATAATTATTGCTCCCACTGTACTTCAGGATTGGTGGAGCTCCTCTTTGAAGGTCAAAAGTGACAACCACAGAGCATTCTATGTTTACACGGCCATCTTAAATCCTACTTAAATCCTAGTCCTGGGTCGTGAACAAGATCTGGAAGCAGTGAAAGGAGAATTTTCAGTTATGCTTTGGAATACTTTGGCAGAGCGCCATGGTGTGTCCATGGGCATTATTTTTCACTTCACTACATTATGTATTCATGTTTATATTATATGTATTAATAACTGCCCTATGCATCATTCCATATATAAATAATGATCAGTAGCACAATAAATAATGTTAGTAAACGAGTTAGTAAAAATAACTAATTATAAAATTCCATGCAGCATACACTGTGGAATCAATTATGTGGACTGACCATCTTAATAAAAAAGCAACCGTAATTGGTTTTTAACTGAGAGAGATTTACCATGCACTTACCATAACTGTTCTGAAGCTCTTTGAAGTGTCTCCCTCTAATATCTTCGGTCCCGGACCAATGGAGAGAAAGACCGGGGGCAGACAGCCATTAACCGAGCTCGAGCACCCCGTATAGACGACCTGTTCGGACCCTGAGGGAAGGCATTAGAATGTGGTGCTGCGTGGATACAGTACTCTCCGTCAGCGGGCCATACTCGCACCCTTGCGCCCCCTCTGGAGGCTTCTGGGTTAATGAAGCGGGGGGGGGGAGATGAGGAGGACTCTGAACCTTTCCATTTCCCTCCCTTTCGGACACCCACTGGGGAAGGTGACAACAGAATTTTATTGCCTTTTTTCAACCATCCATCAGGCCGGGACTGCCACGACGTGCCCGGCGTGCAGGACAAATTCCCCGCTAATGGTTTCCATGACGCTGATGATAATACATGTCAAAGGAGATTATCTTTCTGATTATATTTTGAGCTGGGAGAGGAAAGCATGTTTTTCAAACTTAAAGTTATGACGCATTTAATGTTGTTGGTACTGTTGCATCGGTTGCTGTTAGGTCTCACCTTTTAAATGAATGGAGGTGAAAATTAGCAGACTGTGATTTTTAGTTGAACTTCAGCATGTAAATTCATCTCATTTTTTTACTAGTATGGAATTAATAAACGTAACTACAAGGATTTGCCTTCAACTTCATCTTGCGCTTAATACATTTTATATAGGTATTAAGGCTTTTTAATACAGTTAAACCTAAATCTGAAGGAAAAACCTATGTATTAAAGAAATATGGGCCTCGACCTTCAAATCTGCTAATCCTCACAGGTTCAATTCAATTTTATTTGTATAGCGCTTTTTACAGAGAACTGTCACAAAGACGCTGTACAGGGAAACAGAAGGAAAATATAACAAAAAACCAGGTCTTAGCCCCCAACCAAAACAAGGTAAAAAACTCTCTGGTCAGGGAGAAAAAACACTAGTGGGAAGAAATCTCGGAAGGAACCTGGCTAGAGAGGGGGTGCCCATCTTTCGCTGGCTGGCTTGGTTTAAACTAAAGGTGATGAAGTGGATAGTAGTAGAGAGTAATAAGAGATCTAATAAAAACTAGCTGGTCAGTAAGAATTCCAAAGAAAATGAAGTAAAATGTTCAATTCAAAATGTTCAGTTCAAAGGGGCGGGTGGTGCATCTGGGACTCCGTTTGCGTCAAGTCGGGAGGATAAACCAAAGGAGGGACAGGACCGGAGCAGTCTGCAAACTCAGGGTGAGGGACATCCTTAACTATAGGATTGACTAAAGAGGTACGTTTTTAGCCTACACTTAGACAGAAAGTGTGTCTGAAGCCCAAACAAACATGGGAAGATTGTTCCATAAGAAAGGAACTCTACCACACATTGTAATTTTAGATATAATAGAAATTTTCTAATAGCCAGCACATTGAGAGCGAAGTAATCTCAGGAGACAGCGAGGAATGAGTAGGTCACCAAGATATTCTGGCGCCAAACCATTTAAAGCTTTAAACGGCAGAAGTAAAATCTTAGAACCCTAGCAGCTGCACGGGGCGGCTGTGGCTCAGGAGGTAGAGCGGGGCGTCCGCTGATCGCAGGGTTGGCGGTTTGATCCCCGGCTCCTCCTGTCCACATGTCAAAGTGTCCTTGGGCAAGACACTGAACCCCAAATTGCTCCCAATGAGCAGGCTAGCACCTTGCATGGCAGCTGCCGCCATTGGTGTGTGAATGTGTGTGTGAACGGGTGAGTGAGAGGCCATTGTAAAGCGCTTTGGATAAAGGCGCTATATAAGTGCAGTCCATTTACCATTTACCATTCTGTACAAGTTGGAGACTATTCAGGGCTGAGCCAGTGCAACCAGACAATAAGGCATTACAGTAATCTAGTCGTGAGGTTACAAAGGCATGAACCATTTTTTCAGCATCCTCCAGAGACAACATCTTTCTTAATTTAAATATATTCCTAAAGTGGAAGAAGGCCATTCTTGTGATATTATTAATATGGGGCTGAAAGGAGAGGTCTGAATCAATTGTTACACCAAGGTTTTTAACAACCTTGTTGGTGGAGACAGAGAAGCAATTTATATTTAAGGAAAACTAAGAATTTATCTCGAAGGGATTTGGGACCTAATACTAATATCTCAGTCTTATCCGAGTTCAAAAATAATTTTTTTTGGGTCATCCAGGCCTTTAGATCTTTAAGCCAGGTCTCTAGTTTAGACAACTGGACAACTTCACCTGGCTTAACTGATATATAAAGTTGTGTGTCATCTGCATAGCAGTGGTAGTTAACACCATGTCTACTTATAATGTTCCCATAAGAAAGCCTGTACAGGGAAAAGAGCAGAGGACCCAAAACCGAAGTTCACCCTAGACAATTCAGAGGACTGATTGTTTACCCTAACAAACTGGGATCTATCATAGAGATAAGATTTAAACCACATAAGAGCATGCCCGGTGAGACCAACTAAATTTTCTAGCCTGCGGAGGAGAATATGATGATTTATAGTATCAAAGGCAGCGCTCAGGTCAAGTAAAACAAGAATAGAAATACAGCCACAATCCAGAGAGAGGAACAAGTCATTAATTACTAGAGCAAGTCTCAGTGCTATGGTGTTTTCTGAACCCAGATTGAAACCGCTCATACACGCTATTAGTGTGTAAAAATGAAGAAAGATGTTGCGCTACACATTTATCAAAAATCTTTGATAAAAATGGGAGATTTTAAATGGATCTATAATTAGCCAGGACAGTGGGATCCAAATTTGGTTTTTAGTGGCTTGATTTCTGCCAATTTAAAGGATGTAAGAGCATGGCCTGATAGCAGTGATGAGTTCATTAGGTGAAGAATTGGCTTGATGAGCATAGGCAATAGCTTCTTCAATAAATCAAATACGACAATAACTTAATTAGTTTGCTCTCAAAGCTGTGTCAGTAATGTGTCAGACCCTCACAGGAGAGAGCTGTGTCAGTAATGTATCAGACCCTCACAGGAGAGGGCTGTGTCAGCAATGTGTCAGTAATGTGTCAGACCATCACAGGAGAGAGCTGTGTCAGTAATGTGTCAGACCCTCACAGGAGAGAGCTGTGTCAGTAATGTATCAGACCCTCACAGGAGAGAGCTGTGTTAGTAATGTATCAGTCCCTCACAGGAGAGAGCTGTGTCAGTAATGTATCAGACCCTCACAGGAGAGAGCTGTGTCAGTAATGTATCAGACCCTCACAGGAGAGAGCTGTGTCAGTAATGTATCAGACCCTCACAGGAGAGAGCTGTGTCAGTAATGTATCAGACCCTCACAGGAGAGAGCTGTGTCAGTAATGTATCAGACCCTCACAGGAGAGAGCTGTGTCAGTAATGTATCAGACCCTCACAGGAGAGAGCTGTGTCAGTAATGTATCAGACCCTCACAGGAGAGAGCTGTGTCAGCAATGTGTCAGTAATGTATCAGACCCTCACAGGAGAGAGCTGTGTCAGTAATGTATCAGACCCTCACAGGAGAGAGCTGTGTCAGTAATGTATCAGTAATGTGTCAGACCCTCACAGGAGAGAGCTGTGTCAGTAATGTGTCAGTAATGTGTCAGACCCAAACAGGAGAGAGCTGTGTCAGTAATGTGTCAGTAATGTGTCAGACCCAAACAGGAGAGAGCTGTGTCAGTAATGTGTCAGTAATGTATCAGACCCTCACTGGAGAGAGCTGTGTCAGTAATGTGTCAGACCCTCACAGGAGAGAGCTGTGTCAGTAATGTGTCAGACCCTCACAGGAGAGAGCTGTGTCAGTAATGTATCAGACCCTCACATGAGAGCTGTGTCAGTAATGTATCAGACCATCACAGGAGAGAGCTGTGTCAGTAATGTATCAGACCCTCACAGGAGAGAGCTGTGTCAGTAATGTGTCAGTAATGTGTCAGACCCTCACAGGAGAGAGCTGTGTCAGTAATGTGTCAGACCCTCACAGGAGAGAGCTGTGTCAGTAATGTGTCAGTAATGTATCAGACCCTCACAGGAGAGAGCTGTGTCAGTAATGTGTCAGACCCTCACAGGAGAGAGCTGTGTCAGTAATGTATCAGAGCCTCACAGGAGAGGGCTGTGTCAGTAATGTGTCAGTAATGTATCAGACCCTCACAGGAGAGGGCTGTGTCAGCAATGTGTCAGTAATGTATCAGACCCTCACAGGAGAGGGCTGTGTCAGTAATGTGTCAGTAATGTGGCAGACCCTCACAGGAGAGAGCTGTGTCAGTAATGTGTCAGTAATGTATCATACCCTCACAGGAGAGAGCTGTGTCAGTAATGTATCAGACCCTCACAGGAGAGAGCTGTGTCAGTAATGTATCAGACACTCACAGGGAAGAGCTGTGTCAGTAATGTATCATACCCTCACAGGAGAGAGCTGTGTCAGTAATGTATCAGACCCTCACAGGAGAGAGCTGTGTCAGTAATGTATCATACCCTCACAGGAGAGAGCTGTGTCAGTAATGTATCAGACCCTCACAGGAGAGAGCTGTGTCAGTAATGTATCAGACACTCACAGGAGAGAGCTGTGTCAGTAATGTATCAGACCATCACAGGAGAGAGCTGTGTTAGTAATGTATCAGACACTCACAGGAGAGAGCTGTGTCAGTAATGTATCAGACACTCACAGGAGAGAGCTATGTCAGTAATGTATCAGACACTCACAGGAGAGAGCTGTGTCAGTAATGTATCAGACACTCACAGGAGAGAGCTGTGTCAGTAATGTATCAGACCCTCACAGGAGAGAGCTGTGTCAGTAATGTATCAGACCATCACAGGAGAGAGCTGTGTCAGTAATGTATCAGACCCTCACAGGAGAGAGCTGTGTCAGTAATGTATCAGACACTCACAGGAGAGAGCTGTGTCAGTAATGTATCAGACCATCACAGGAGAGAGCTGTGTCAGTAATGTATCAGACACTCACAGGAGAGAGCTGTGTCAGTAATGTATCAGACACTCACAGGAGAGAGCTGTGTCAGTAATGTATCAGACACTCACAGGAGAGAGCTGTGTCAGTAATGTATCAGACCATCACAGGAGAGAGCTGTGTTAGTAATGTATCAGACCCTCACAGGAGAGAGCTGTGTCAGTAATGTGTCAGACCCTCACAGGAGAGAGCTGTGTCAGTAATGTATCAGACCATCACAGGAGAGAGCTGTGTCAGTAATGTATCAGACACTCACAGGAGAGAGCTGTGTCAGTAATGTATCAGACCCTCACAGGAGAGAGCTGTGTCAGTAATGTATCAGACACTCACAGGAGAGAGCTGTGTCAGTAATGTATCAGACCATCACAGGAGAGAGCTGTGTTAGTAATGTATCAGACCATCACAGGAGAGAGCTGTGTCAGTAATGTATCAGACCCTCACAGGAGAGAGCTGTGTCAGTAATGTATCAGACCCTCACAGGAGAGAGCTGTGTCAGTAATGTATCAGACACTCACAGGAGAGAGCTGTGTCAGTAATGTATCAGACCCTCACAGGAGAGAGCTGTGTCAGTAATGTATCAGACACTCACAGGAGAGAGCTGTGTCAGTAATGTGTCAGACCCTCACAGGAGAGAGCTGTGTCAGTAATGTATCAGACACTCACAGGAGAGAGCTGTGTCAGTAATGTATCAGACCCTCACAGGAGAGAGCTGTGTCAGTAATGTATCAGACACTCACAGGAGAGAGCTGTGTCAGTAATGTATCAGACACTCACAGGAGAGAGCTGTGTCAGTAATGTATCAGACCCTCACAGGAGAGAGCTGTGTCAGTAATGTATCAGACACTCACAGGAGAGAGCTGTGTCAGTAATGTATCAGACCATCACAGGAGAGAGCTGTGTTAGTAATGTATCAGACCATCACAGGAGAGAGCTGTGTCAGTAATGTATCAGACCATCACAGGAGAGAGCTGTGTTAGTAATGTATCAGACCATCACAGGAGAGAGCTGTGTCAGTAATGTATCAGACCCTCACAGGAGAGAGCTGTGTCAGTAATGTATCATACCCTCACAGGAGAGAGCTGTGTCAGTAATGTATCAGACCCTCACAGGAGAGAGCTGTGTCAGTAATGTATCAGACACTCACAGGAGAGAGCTGTGTCAGTAATGTATCAGACCATCACAGGAGAGAGCTGTGTCAGTAATGTATCAGACCCTCACAGGAGAGAGCTGTGTCAGTAATGTATCAGACACTCACAGGAGAGAGCTGTGTCAGTAATGTATCAGACCCTCACAGGAGAGAGCTGTGTCAGTAATGTATCAGACCATCACAGGAGAGAGCTGTGTCAGTAATGTATCAGACCCTCACAGGAGAGAGCTGTGTCAGTAATGTATCAGACCATCACAGGAGAGAGCTGTGTCAGTAATGTATCAGACCATCACAGGAGAGAGCTGTGTCAGTAATGTATCAGACACTCACAGGAGAGAGCTGTGTCAGTAATGTATCAGACCATCACAGGAGAGAGCTGTGTCAGTAATGTATCAGACCATCACAGGAGAGAGCTGTGTCAGTAATGTGTCAGACCCTCACAGGAGAGAGCTGTGTCAGTAATGTATCAGACCATCACAGGAGAGAGCTGTGTCAGTAATGTATCAGACCCTCACAGGAGAGAGCTGTGTCAGTAATGTATCAGACCCTCACAGGGGAGAGTTGTGTCAGTAATGTGTCAGACCCTCACAGGAGAGAGCTGTGTCAGTAATGTATCAGACCCTCACAGGAGAGAGCTGTGTCAGTAATGTATCAGACCCTCACAGGAGAGAGCTGTGTCAGTAATGTGTCAGACCCTCACAGGAGAGAGCTGTGTCAGTAATGTATCAGACCCTCACAGGAGAGAGCTGTGTCAGTAATGTATCAGACCCTCACAGGAGAGGACTGTGTCAGTAATGTGTCAGTAATGTGTCAGACCCTCACATGAGAGCTGTGTCAGTAATGTATCAGACCCTCACAGGAGAGGGCTGTGTCAGTAATGTGTCAGTAATGTGTCAGACCCTCACAGGAGAGAGCTGTGTCAGTAATGTGTTAGAAACTGACAGGGTTGCCTCTCTCCTGCTCTTCAGTGGGAAGAGGAAGGAAAGATGATCTGTTTTTCTGGCAGCAGCAGTGTTTGTTTTTTTTTTTTTCTCATGTCGTATAGTCTGTTCAAACATATGCGAGGGAGCGCTCCATCACCCTCACTGTCTCTGTGGAAACCCTGGGCTCCACCACCTCTAATCAGAGAAAGCTATCACAGAAACCCCCAACCACAGGCTGGAGAGAGCCCCAGACTCACATCACCGAAGTATAAAATTACACGTTCCGCAGCTGGCTTTACATTCATCCTGGACCCTTAAGAGCAATTTACATCCCTCTGAAGTGACGCATTAGCACTGATCAGGCTCAATACAACGTCTCTTTTTATATATAACAGCAAATTATAACAGCAAAATGCAGCAGTGAATTATGCTTATGATTGCACCATGAATCCTACATTATTTATAGTCACGCTTCATAAAGCACCAGTAACAAATTCATAAACACGGCATTGCTGCTTTGTAAATTAGTTATAAGCTGAGACCTTCTTCAACACCAGGCTTGACTATGTTGCATACTCTCGAGACAGTCGTCAAAACAATAGGCAAAGATGGGCTGAATGGCCTGTTCTCCTCATCAAACGTCCTTATGTACACACAACAGTTTTGTCAGTTAAAACTATTTGATTTGCCCCCAGCGCACGCTCGCACATAAAAAATTAAAGCGGCGCGTTATATTCTTCCGTAATGCGTCTGTGGAATTCCTCACATTACAATCCTCGCTGTCTGTTTTGGGGCTAAACGAGGCCAGGGAGTACTTTTTAAAAATCATCAAAAGGACCAATGAAAAGAGAGTGTGGCAGATTTTCCAGGCAAATATTCCAGGGGGTGGGGGGGGGGGGGGAAGTCTCCAGTTGGGTTCCGAGTCATGCCGTCCCCGTCGCTGTCATTGTGTTGTCGGGCATCAAAGGCAAGGAACCCCTGAGACGGCCGGTCCAGATGGCGGGGTGGACTTGCGGAGGCGTCGTCGCGGTGACAGTCCGCCGCTTGCCAGCATCCTCTGCGAGCAGCGCTACGGCGTTTCAGGGCCCTCGTTCTGAGAGGTGAGGAGAAAGCGCGACGCATAGCACATGGCGGGAACACGGGGCCTCATCGCGGCAAACTGTGGCGCACAGGAACCCGCATCATCTGTGCGAAGCCGAGAGACGGGAATGATTCAGTTAAAAGTGTGCATACATGAATATAAATGAGAATTTCATGGTATTTTAGCTCATTTTGAGGACCCGCCATCAAACATCACATGGTTTGGAATAAATCGTTGCATTTCATATTTCATAAAAAATATATATTGTTGCACATATGTCTGTGTGTGTGCATGTGCCCAAGAAATAACCTGGGAAAACTGCGAAATAATGCAAAATAAACTGCTAAATGCTGGCCATGTCTGATAATGGTTCAGGTTTTTTGTGTTAAAAGTAGACTACAGGAGTTTCAGGAGCCTGTTTACACTTTTTATTCTGGGTAAGAAACAAAACAAAACAAAAAATTTAAATATACCTGGATAGTAGTACACAAAATGCATGCAATCGCCATAGAAACATTCACTGTAGAACATAACCCCCCCCCCCACACACACACATCAGCTCACAAGCTTGCTTGCCGCCTAACATCAGTGATACAGCACACAGCTAAAATTAGCGAGCTAGCAGTCCACACTCCCACACGTTCAGTGGTTTTTCAAAACATGCAAAACCACATCAGTTTACTGCATGAATGAAAACTTGCATATTTGCATTAGTTGTTCATTCCGACTGGAGCTAATATGTTAATATATCACGTTTGGAAAATAATTATTTGCAACTTTCGCTTACCGTGGCTCAGACTTGAACACAGAATACTTTACTGTGTACCTCTGTTAAATTGTTGGCTTGAGGTTAGATAGTGGGAATGATATTCCGGCTATATTGCGGAGTACGGCCCTGAGAAGAATGATGATGGGAATCCCTTGGGTGTTGCAGAGGGTTCGGACACACAGAGAAACTTGCAAGAGTCGCGGAGCCCACATGGAAACAAATCGGTTCCCCAGAGCAGGCTCACAACCCATTGGTCAATTACGTATCAGGAGTTTACGTATGTGTGCATGAGCCATTTCTTCCAGTGTAGCACAATAAAGAGGGCGTTTAAAGGAAAGACTGAAATGAGGATCAGAATTTTTCAGCAAAAAAATATCTATAAATCTATAAGCATCATTCAAAAATTAAGTTTTATATGAAGTGCTTTAGCATGCAGAACACTTGTGGAGTGCTTATTTTGGAGGGAGATAAATTACAGATATTCCATGCATTCATTTTAATAGCCAGAGGATGGGGACCTCACTCACCTCTGACCTTTGCCGTTGCTTAGTAACAGATTTTTTTGTGCTTTTTTTTTGTCCATCTTTGCAGACAAAAAAGGAAAAAACATGTTAGTCAAAATTAAAATCCTGAGCATGAAAGAGTACGCCGTCTGACAGCCTGAACTTAATATTTAATTATGTAATGAAATGGCAGACATAAAGCAAAGGTAATTGAGAGAGGTTGGGGGAAAAGGTCTCAAAAGTCAAGCCTTGGCACGATCCTGCAGGCTGTGTGAGCAGAGCTGTGCCCGCGAGCTGCACCTCATTAAAGGGCCGGCCGGTGGAAGAAAGAAAACAACAGGTAGCTCTCCAACTCCTGCACAGCACACCCTGTTCACCTGGACAACTCCTGCACAGCACACCCTGTTCACCTGGACAACTCCTGCACAGCACACCCTGTTCACCTGGACAACTCCTGCACAGCACACCCTGTTCACCTGGACAGCTCCTGCACAGCACACCCATGAGAGGAGAGCGCAGGTGAGAGACAAAAAGGAAAGGAAGGAGAGGGAATCGGAGAGTGAGGAGAGAGGAGAGAAACAGTAAAAAGTAGAAGATGGGAGAGGATGAGAAAGAGAAGAGTGGAGCAAGAGACCCTGTGTTTCACCGGGATGGTCCAACACAGCCCTCCTCTGCCTCATTAAAATTAATTTCTAGCTGAAATAAGCACATTTTGTATTGCAACAAAACCTGATAACCCTGCTATACATTTAATGTAGAAAGTTCATCCCAAACTTGATCTGTCCCCTAAAACCCAAGCTTTATTTCCATATCAGACACCCTTACATATGGTGAATTGCATCATTAGCATTTTGCACTTTATCTGTTTGTACAGCTGGGTATTTGCAGAAGAGATTCACCTTGCTCAAGGGTACAACAGCAGCTGGCCACCCGGGAGTCGAACCCGCAACCTTTCAGTTATGAGACAAATGCCTCCCATCAAGCACACTGGAGGATTAGTTCCACGGGGGCCGACCATTAAGAAGTGGAAATGCAGCACATTAAACGTAAGAGACTTTTCCGGGGCTACCAATTAACAGTAACAGGTTAGCTATCCTGAGACACCGGGAGGGGTGAGTCTGCTCCGCCTCGCTTTGTCTCTAACAACTCCTGAGATGTTCAGGACCTTGAACAGCGGCAGCGTCTCCTACAGGCACACACACCCAGCCTAGGGGTTCCTTGCTGCATCGCTCAAGCCTGCCAATAAAGGTACAGGCTTGCCGCAGTCCCTGATAGCAAGGGAGATTGTCTTCCCCTGAGTTTGCATTATGTTGCTATCTTTATTCCCCCCCTTAAGCAGTAGAATGAAGAAGCTTGTACGCGAGTCACTGCAGACTTTCGGTCTGTGATTTGTCCGCTCACCAGCAGTCACAGTAGCCACGCCTACCGCCGATACGTCATTAATCTTCTTATTGGAAACGGTCTGGGTAAATAAATCAATAAACCGCTGACAGTAAAGTTCCTGTAGAAAATTCACACCCAACGAAATATATTTAAAATAAATAAAAATATTAAATCTATAAAAAACAGTAACTTGCAAGGCCAGACTGGCTCTGGATCCTGGAGATACAATAAACACTTATCCTGAGCTATATAAAAATTTGCCGCAAAAGTTGATTGAATCCCGCCAAGAATCTTTCCAGTTGCCTCTGGCCCAAGTGCTTTTACACATCCATGAAAGCTGAGTTTAAACGCTGCCTATGACAGCCATCTTCCTTGCAGAGCAGGGATTCAGAACCTCGTTTGTAAATGACTAAACACAGCCTTTGCTCTCGGTATGGGGCCTCTAAAGGTGACTTATTTATGTTTATTGGTGTACTTATTTCATATTGTGGATGCACTCCTTTAACTCTCATAAAGGTTCAGAGTGATATGTAACCCCCCACCACCCCTGGGCAGTTGGACTACCCCCCCGGTTCAGAACTGCTACACTGAAAGCCTGCGCCATAATAATTCCTGCAACAGTCCTTTAGAAACGATGACAGACAGCAGCAGAAAAGCTTTTTAATTTAAAAAAAAAAAAAATTAACAAATATTTTAAAAAGAGGAACTTCCCAAAGCTAAAAAAAGTTTAGCTTTTAACTGCAAAAATGTGTACAGCAAAGGTGAGGTTGTGCAAGCCTTTACTTTATCATTTCAGAATATTCCATAACTGCTTATTTGCTTCAGAGCTGGTGACTGAGGAGGTCCTGACATGTATATAACATCAGTGTCAGGTTCTTCATACCATTGGGTAACAACCTCTGCTTTGTGGATGGGGGCATTTAAAGACAGCCCTCTATGCAGGAAAATGTTAACATGGGGCAAAGATAAACGCTCCAAACATCACCATCATTTTCTAAGGGAAAGAGTTCGCCCCAAACCAATAAACCATGGCAAGAATCCACACCCCTCACCGTTCCAGAACCACAATAACCCCTCAAATTTGAGACACTGTTTTAATTTGTGTTACTTTTTAATTTTTTTGTTAACCAACTCTTGATGAAAATGATATTTCTGTGATGTAACATAACTACAGTGAAAATGTTTCCTCTTGCAGGGATCATACCCAATTTGTATTAACGTGCATATGTTTGAGATTAATCAATATTTATTTTCTTAGTGAGAAAAAGATCCCCTTTCCTTAAAGACAAAAATAAATGTGTAAGAATTCTGTCATATTATTTGCAAGAGATGAAAACATTTTGGTGATTACCTACACACCCATCAAGCAGGAGTTTTAAAATGATCTTTTGTCAGAGAACGATCTTACAAGAAGTGACAACTTAATGGCACACGAGAAAGGTCGATTTCTTTTTCACGTAACCAAGTTATGGTGCTTCTATTTGCTTGCTTCTTCTTGCTTCTATTTTCCTTCAGACCAGTTGTTTAACTTTGAACTTAATCTTTTTTAACAAGACAATTCACTTTTTCTGCTCACACTACTTTTTTCTTTCAGGGTAGCTGCACAAAATTGGCAATCAATAAATTCATGCCAATGGAGACATGGCTATTAATAGTTTATGGATGGATCTGAGTAAAACCTGCTGATATGAGCCTTTAGGAGAAGCAAGACAGGATCAGGTTTTACAGCTGCTAAAGAAAACACAAGTAGTGCAGGTGTGCAGTCTATTGAGTAGCACTGCAGGCTGCGGACAGTCTATAGATGAGCCCAGCAGTGCTTCCGATTGAATTAATATAATAATATATCCACTTTTTGCTACTTAATTACAACAATTTATGTACAGAAAATGTAAAAAAACAAAAAAAAACAGGCACCTACATCCAACTTTCATAATTTCTACCTGATGAGCTATGGAGGAAATAACTCTTCAATATGCTCTCTGGTAAAAACATGGTGTCAATATCTCAAACCATTCAAATTCTACAGAGCTTTTTTCAGGCAAAGCATTTCAGTTACTAAAGTTGGCACGAATTGTGCAAATTTTGCCAAAAATGGCAATGTTCCAGAAAAGTCTCAATATGATTTATTTTTTAAGTTTTACAATTATATTAGATGATTTTGTCAATAATGGCAATAAAAGTAAATTTTTAGATGTGTTTTTGGTGTGTTTTATATTACAGAACTACCCGTGGTCCCCAAAAAACTCTCCAAACCCATGTAGCAGCACAGTGAATCTTGTATTCCACCAGAGCCCCATTAGCCAGAAATGAGTCCAGGTATATGCAAACAGGATAAAAAAAATCAAACGTCTACCAGTTTCCTCGATAAAATAAAAACACCCCTGCATAATAATCAACAACAAACTCATCCTCATGTTATCTTTCCCTCATGTTGTGAGATGCATACATTGCTCATTTGTTTACCTGCACAGCCTGCTGCACTGCATACCGAACAATTTACTCTTGTGGAACAATAACTCTACTAAACAAACACTTTGACGGCATTTCACATAAAAAAAAAAAACTCGAAAGAGCTCATCTCAGACACAAATAGATAGCTAGCTGCTATGTGTAATTTTGCTGGCTAGCTTGCTATTGTTGCAATATAGTAACGTTAGCTATATTCATTTAATTCAGAGGGATTCGTTTTATACATAACTATATAATGTTAGATGGCTCAAATCACAGGGATTCACGCATTGCTGCTACATTCCTCTCACTGTTGATGGCAATGTCACATCACATATTTTTTTACGAAATGGTTAGAGTTTCAGTCAAAACAGAAAATACACCTTAGGTTTACTTCATACGTTGTTTATCAAACTGTTTCAATACGCATTTTTATATATTAATTGGATGAAAAACAATAAAATAGTTGATGACGCTATTACAAAACTGCATGGCATTTGCGTGAATTCACACCGGTTTACCGATTTAAAAATCTGTTACCTTACACCACTCAGCGTCACTGAGACGAGATGGCAAAAAACATCTTCAGGCTCGGACCTGCTGCATGGAGGAATGCCTCAAAAACCTAGACATAACTAACCAAAAATGCCCTGACTATGAATGAGACTGTAAAGTAAAAAACGGAACTGCAGCTGTTACCTAATGAATGATGCTTTACTAAGCGGAATGTAGTTAGCTACACTAAAAGCTAAAAACACAGGCGCGCCAACTTGGTACAGTAAATACGCCCCGGTGCATCTTCCTGTTACACGGAGCTGAATCTACATGACCTCTGAAGAGATTGGGCTGAATGAGGGCTTACCTGAAAGATAAATCTCTTAGCTATTACCTGGAACAATTAACAAACAGTTTTAAAACCAGATGGAAAGCAAACTAAGACTCGAACTGGAGGCAGGCCTATGCTAGTGTTTTCCACTTCAAATAGGCCTATAAAGTACTCAACTGAGTATGTCAGTCATGGGCGGAGTCTGGTTTTGGAAGTAAATTTCCGATGGAAGATAGAATGGGCTTCGGAGACTATCGACTATTTCTTGAAATCTGATTTATAGAATGAGCCGAAACGTTCCTGGATTAGCCTGTGTGGTACAAGGATATAGACCATATATTGCATGTTCCAATATTTATTTGGATTAATAATGCATTAATGATTGTAGTTCGACTTGTAGTCCACTTTAACGGACTGCATATCCATTACTGCAATGCACATGTGGTTCTCGACCAATAAGATATCATCATCTCGTCTGTCTGCTTTGTGGCAGATGGGAGTAGGCTAAATCAAATCAAATCAAATCAATATGTATTTATATAACGCATTTCACAACTAGTTGTCACAATGCGCTTCACAGAAAAACAGCCTAAACTAAACCCCCACAAGAGCAAGCCAGAGGCAACAGTGGCAAGGAACAACTCCCTGGTGAAACTAGGAAGAAACCTTGAGAGGAACCAGACTCAAGAGGGGAACCCATCCTCCTCTGGTTGGAGTGTTGCTACTGCCACTGAAGACGAGCTAAATTTAGCTTGCTAAGTAGCCCGCTCGACAAAATCAGAAACTATGCTACGGTTAACCATATAAAGCAATTCTAGCTTTTAGTCCTTCAAGCTAGCTAACTAACATTAGAAAAAAGTGTTCAAAAACGGAGCTGTGTGCTACTGCTGGCTAACGTTATATGCCAACGTCTGGAGACAAGGCTGCTCGTTCGGAGAGAATTATGGGACATGGAGTTTTTAAACAGTGCCATGCATGTTCACAAAAAAATACTAAAACGTAAAATATACTTGAAGCTGGTCCAGAAAAACGACATAGTTTGTGAACGGGCGTTATATTGAACAATCCCGGAAATTGATGGTAAGACATAATCAGTAGAAATGGTTTAAAAGTACGCTTTAGTTAATGTCTACGCTGAAAATGAATGGGGAATTTACTTCCGAACCAGCGTGACGTAGTCACTTGAGTACTTTATTGTGCAAAAAAAATACACCCAATCGACAATGGTTTTGCATAAAACTCTGCAATCATGTCGAAAACCCCTTTGTCTAAAATATACTAAGCAAAAGGATTGGTACTCCAGCAACTGGCCGATTTTCACAATGCCAAACTGAACACAGCCAAATTACTTGCGTAATTTGGCTGTGTCTGTTTAATAATTTGAAAAAATCATGTACAGCCGTATGAAACTTTTGAAGTATTTTTTCTTGAAGCCTAAAGGCATAAATATTTTTTTAAAAGTTTTGTGAAATACAATTAATCAGAACAGTTTAACCAGCACATTTTTTATGGTGTGACAGAAGCTGCAATCCATGTTTAGGTCAGAGTTTCCAATGTTATTTACGAAGTTTTAACTCAACGTTTTGGGCTTAAAAACCACTTTCCCAGAAGGAATGGATGTATTTTTAAGATATTTAATCAAAATGTTGAGGTGAGCAGTTTATTATATATTATTAAATTAATTAAATATATAATTTTATAACTTCTGTAATACCCGCGTTACCGCTAGGGTAAGGGCTAGGCCTTCCAGAAAACCAAACTGTACTGTGACTAAAGACAGGACCTGGCAGGATTGAATAATGCACGCGCACACACACACACACACACAGACACACACACACACACACACACACACACACACATAGACACACACAGACACACACACACACACACACACACACACACAGACACACACACACACACACACACACACACACACACACACACACACACACACACACACACACACACAGACACACACACACAATACCAAAGCTTTGAAGGCCTCCCCTGCACATAAACGCCCTTTGCACAGTCCATTCCATGTGCAAAGGTAAATAAACGCAGTTGCAACGCAGCACGGAGCCCCTTATCTAAATCATCTTTGCTCTTCCAGATAATGCTGAAACAAATACATAAATAAAAGCACCTGGAGATCCAATTCCTTTAAAAGGGTTTAGTTATCAGGAATCCCTTGGGCGGGAACTCAGATATGAGGGATGATGTATGTGGAGTTTATAGCCCTGCTCCATGCAGGACACATCATTGTTGGGGCATGATGTGAAAATAAAATAATACAAACACTGGGATTAAATTGTGTTTTTGGCAGCGGGATCTGTAGGCTCCAGTCCACAGACCGCCGTGCACCTTGCTCAACGCTGGAATAAAAACAATCGCTTTTCTGAATTCTGCCAGCGTGAAGCGAGTAGCTAGCCAGAGAAGAGAAACAACCGTAGAGCAGACACTAGAGTAAGGGTTTAAATATCAACTTCAAAGTCTTAAGTGTAGTCTCAACATGAAATGTAATCTGAAATCAAATCCAATGCGTGTGCGTGCGTGCGTGCATGCGTGTGTGTGTGTGTGTGGTCTGGCTGGGGGGGGGGCGCACCCAAGAAACATGCACCTTCGAAAGAAAGAAAAATGGTTTGTATGTAACAGTAATTAAATTACCTGGACATCATGCCATCACATTCAGCTAAATAAGCAGTTTTGGTAACTGTCGCTGGATACCATTAGTATTGTTTGAGAACAGATCTAATTAAAGACACTAATTAATTTGGCAAATTTTACATGGGCGCAACCCACATACTCAGCTGTGCTGCTCATCCCACAAATGCATGTTCCTTACAAATGGGGTACCATTTAAAAGGGAAATAAACAGGCTTTCCAACGGTAAAAAAATTATTGCCAAGAAGCATTGTTACAACAGAGAAATAATCTACCAAACACAAATTTCCGAACTTTTTATTCGATGTTCGATGTTTTGTTGTAAACAAAAATATAGGTGCATGTTAACTTGAATGACGATGGTGCGCTTCACAAAATGATATATGGAGGCTTCACTGCTTGGCATAAAGAGCCCTTTGGGAAGAGTGAGAACCCCAGCCTCTCAGCCTATTGCTGTGATGTCAGAGACAGGGAGAGAGAGAGAGAGAAATAAAAAAAGAAAGAGAAAGAGCGAGAGAAAGAGCGAGAGAGCGAGAGAGCGAGAGAGAGTCCAGTCTTTCCGCCAGCCTTTAGCATTCTGCAGGCTTCTGCGTGGCGCGCTGTTTTAATCATCGTAATGGAACATTCCGGGCTTGCAGGGACCTGGCAGGTTTTAATGAGATGAAGTTTTAAATCGTATACCTGTAATGGTGTTTTACAGCCAGGGCATTACAGCTCTTTCTCCTGTTATGGGCTGTGTTTGTCTTTCTTCTGTTCCATCCACCAATTTCCCTCTCGACTGTTGTTTCTCTCTCTCTGTCCGCCCACAACCCTCCCCCCACCCTCCCACCTCTCTATTTTTGTGCCCAACTCATCTTCTAGGAGAGAAGAAAAAAACATTAAGGGCCTGATTTACGAAGACCTTGATTGGTCATGGTATTTGTTTTGCATCTATCATTGGTTGTGTTATCAGTTTTGCGTGTGCTAAAAGGTTTAGCACGTGCAAAACTAATAACACAACCAATGATTGGTGCAAAACAAATACCATGACCAATCATTTGTCAATTTATTGGTTTTGCGTGTGCTAAAAGGTTTTGCATGCCCTAAAGGTTTTCGTAAATCAGACGCTTAATCTCTTTAAAAACACAAATTAGAAAACTCACGCTGAACATAATAATGATGTACCGTGCATAATTAAATGTTTTGTCCAGATACAGCACATAGTCATGTGTATACCATGTACAATAACCTGAGTCATTCATTATATAAGGACCAGAAGCGTTCAGTCAAGATGTTTACACATGTAGCCTGCCATACATGTGTAGATTATGAATTTTCTCATGTGCGAGGCAGTTGAGTGTTTGCAGAGCTGTGGTTTGGCTTGAAGGGCCTTTCGGCAGCCCTTGTGAGGGCATTTAGCATGCGCTGCCCATATCACCTTGGATACACAGATGGCTGACATTTCAGAGGATTATCCCCTAATACAGTGAGTGCACCGAGGCAAGTTCCAGGATGCGCTACGTCTGACATTTGATGCACCTGTGTAATGTTTCATTGGATGTGCCACATGACATGCCTTGTTTTTTCTTGGTTGTGGGGAGGGGTTAATCAGAGCTTGACCACATTTGCGTGAAGTGGAAAAAAGGCAGGGAAAATAGACTCGTTCACTTGTAGGGTATCTCAATTTAAACTCCACGCTCCGTCTTTGAATGGGATTTGCTACCTGTGTTCCCACCTACATTTGCCTATAAATAAATATTAATTCAAAGTAATATTCATGGGTCACGCTTTGGTGTATATTCACTTGACCTTCACCTCTTTTAGGATTATATTTTAATGTTTACGTGCATAACTGCTATACAGTTTATTATAAATAATTATTCCATTATTTCCTTCAATGGTTTATTTGTGCTCAAGGGTTTTGCGTGGACTTCATCTGACAAAACCAAACCACTAACTGTTGGGTTTTAGTTTAGAAAGTAATTATAATATCATCCCCAATCAATGTAACACAGTGCTAAATTTTAAGTATCCATGTAATTTTTTAAATATTTAATATTCAAATATGGTTCGCGCCCCGGTCCTGCCATATCCGAGCGTGGCCGGCGCCCTGTGGAAGCAGCAATTGGCGGCTGCTTCCGGGTGGGGGGAGGGGCTCGGAGAGAATCGCTGCGCACGGGGACCTAGGGCGTGTCACGGTCAGGAGCTCGCGGAGCTACGTCCTGTAGAGGACATGGCCACGACTTCCACAACTAATACCGATTGACGGGGTTGTGTAGCAGTGGTTCTCTAGCGGTTGCTACATGGGGGGGAATTGAATTAGAATAGGGGTTCAATTGGCTACCAAATTGGGAGAAAAAGGGAAAAAATCAGAAACAAATTTTAAAAAAAAATAAAAAAAATAAAAAAAAAATAAAAATAAAAAATAAATAAATAAATAAATAAATAAATAAATAAAATATTCAAATATGAATTCAATACTTTCATATTTACTACCTGGGAAAATGCTTGCTGACGGAAAGTATGCAGCTGTGACAAACTAATCTGCAAGTGAGAACGTATAGGGTTCATTCCAATCGCTTATTTTATCCCTCCTCGTCTCCTCTGTCCTCGCCGAACCTGAAAATCGATTGAGGTTCACCATCTTTAAGGACATTCCAAACCGCTAAATGCTCCTCGGAGGAGCGAGGAACGAGGAGGCTACCGGAGGATGCTTCAGTGAGGAAACACAAGCGTAGCCTTTGCTGAAGCTTTTTCTCGGGACTCGTGACGTGTATAAATTATCCACCTCTCCACAACCTGCCACATGGCGGGTACACCCCTACACAATTACAAGTTTACCATTCCTTTGCATTGATTATAATGCGCTTTAATCCATAATGACACTCGTTCTTTATTGAACAAAAGCCACATTTATTCATGAAAAAAGAGGCTAAAGAGCATTATAGTTAAGCGTGTAAGCATAATATGATGTACCGAATGCATGATGCCTCGAATCTTCTGTCCTCGTATCTCATCCTTGTATCCTATTCTCGCTTCCTTTCCCCCGCTCTTTAGCTCCAACCAATGGAGGACGCGAGGAAAGGATGCAAGGAGTGAAAATAAGCAATTCGAATTAACCCTGAGCCTACATTTAGTCTGCTAATGTCAATTAACAGTAACAGGAAAATGTCCGCAGAATTTAATTTGCCTGTCCTTTTCACTTATTTTGTATTTTGGTCTAGTAAAGGCATACAGCTGGCCTGAAGAACAAAGGAAATTAAATTGTATGTTCATTATAATTCCATAAAAGTAAACCGTTTTATGCTGCCCGCTAAAAAAGAGAGGCTGTAAAAGCAGAGATCAAAGCATAAACGCGGTTAATTGTAAGAAGCTACGACAAATAAGAAATAACCGGTAGACTTACCTCACGCAGGGTACAACTCAGGATGGCTTCCATACTCCTGGCCACCACAAATTGCTACAGACTAAAAACAAGAATAAATAAAACATTTTGCATCAGTCTGTGTACCGCTGAGAGCATGCACTCAGCTCAAATGTACGTGCTTACTGAAAAGCCACGACAACATTGTTTTCAAAGGTAAGCAAGGGCTTAAGTGTTGATGAATATTAAACACATTGATTATTATTTTGATACAAATCACTGCAAGTACCCTGCTGGGCCTATTTGAAGGTGATGGTGTGAGCTCTGATTGTAGATGAAAGTTAATTCTCCAAAGAGCTGTCTCTTCTTTCCATTACATTGTGTTTAAGACAAGTACACAAGCAGTGCAGGGTTGTTTTAAAAATATATTACCGCTCACAAAGAGTTCGATCTTTTCAAGAAGTTAAAATCACATCTCTTGGGTAAGGAGTATATTACAGCTATAGCAACAAATAACATAGGATATTTTTTTGTTTGTGGAGTTTAGCCCATTGGCCCCATCTCTTCCATGCAAAAGGAATGAGCGTGCGGACAGTCGCTCATCCTCGGTCAGGTAGTTGGCCCACTGCAGCCCTAAAACGGCTCAGATGGTCATCCGCATGATATTTGCATGGTCAGCACCCAAAAATAAAAAAATAAAAATTCAGGTGCACTTAATTATCAGGAGTTTCCCATTTGTTAACGGACCATTAATTAACCATTTACTGGCATATTTGTAATGCAAATTCATGTTATGTATTAACACATTCATTAATACTCAACCTGTGCAAATTGACAGATTGAATAAAAAGATCCCCCATTAATCATCCACAAATGAGTCTCAATATCATCATGGGAACAGACAAAGCTACCAAAAAATGCTCTTTGCCCCCCTTAAACATGGAGCCTACATAGGGATTATGGGCCTTGTAGTCTTTAGTAGTATAGATTTTTGCCATTGCTGAATAACTGTCTTGAATTAAAAATAGAGCAGTACTGTACTCAGAGGGTAGATGTTTGATGCAATATGGTCAGGGTTACTTATTCAATCCAGCCAATTTAGTATCCAATTAAAATTATGCTAATAATAGATATGAAAGATGTGATTTTAAGGTCAACATAAATTGATTATCTTGGCCCTTATTAACACAAGGATATTGTGTCTTTTTTGCTTTAATTTTTTTATTTAATTACTGATTTTAAATAGTTTTTCTATAGCGTAGACTTCAAACGGACAGACGTGATTAATACAGCCATTTAATGCACATAATTTGTGGTACACTTCATAACTGGGCCCCTGATAATTTCATTTTACATGGAAATACATCTGGGTTTTACAGGACACTTGATGATGATTTTCTTTAAAGCTGCATGGTGCTTCTCACAGTGGATCCCTGTCAGTGATAGAAACCCTTACTCCACCGGATTTGTTTAAACCTGTCAGTCTGTCCAAAAGGAAATTACTATTCAGTCAGAAATAAAAACTTTCTAGCTCCCGTCAGACAGCCATGAAGACCGAGTCCTAGCCAGAAACTGTGAGTGGAGTGGCTAGTGGCATTAGCCCCGCTAGCTAGCTAGCAAGCAAGAGGTGTTTTTAACTGGCTAGTTAACTAGTTAGCGTTCTAAGTGGCTAATGTCACAATCGCCAGCTAAACTCAATATATCGTTGTTTTCAACTATTTTTTATTGCAAGAGACATTTCCTTTTGAGTCAATACTCTTTTCTTTTAATTTTTGACCTTTGCAGTTAGTGACAGATGTAACATACATTGATTGATTGATTGAAACCTTTATTTCGACAGGGAAGAACATACTGAGACCAAGTCTCTTTCACAGATGTGCCCTGCTTACAATCAACATATACAACCAATACAGTAGCAAAGGTACAAAAAGTAGTAAATATAGTGATAGGTACAGAAGTGCAAAGTACAGTAGTTATCTAGATACAATAAGTAAATTAAACAATAAAACCTGCAATGTAACTTGTGCGCTTTTTGTTTTCGCAACTGGCTTTCATTCTCATAAAGTATTTCAATAATGGCTCATTCAATAATTACGAAAGTGAAAGGAGACTTTTACGCACTGCGTGGGCTCCCAAAAGTCCTTGGTGCAATTGATGGGTTGACCAGTCATACTGTATTTGGAGCATATATGGAAAATTAGATTTGTGGGGAAAGTGTGCAAGGGAAGGTTGTTGTTGTTAATAAAACACACATTTTAATGCATTTTGTGACATGTTGACGGGTGCATTTATTAGTGCAAGATGAACAGATGTACCCAACTCCCCAAATACAAACACACTTATTTTTTAGTGTTGTCTCTGCACACCCTTAGAAACCTCAAGGTTAATCAAAAATGGCTGAGCGATATAAATCTGCAAGAAGCTTTATTTCCTTCATTATATTAATTGATTGATTTGCACTCCCCCAAAATGTGACTTGGCGGATTTGACTGAATTGCACAGGGGTAGACTACCGTGGTGCTGGAGTGACAGATATTTCTGAAGTTTGTTTAATTTGAGCTTGATTGCCGTTTGACCGATTAATATGTCTGACGAGAGTGGGAGGTGCATGGTGGTGCACTTTGCAGCGCATGGTTAACGATGTTCGTTAATCCTCATAATTAAACTGTGTAGTTATGGGTTGGGATGGAGAAAAAAGTAGGAGCCTCATTGGACCCTAAATGGCATCAAGGGTCCCTAAATGGTTTGCAGATTTCACTGCATAGCAGAGGGGTGTCACACACCAGAGGCCACATGTATAAAACTCGGAGTAAAAGAATGCGTAAAAGAATGCTCAGGGTGAAAGTTGGAAATCTTCTTAAAAAATCTGTCACAGTGTCGCCATATCACACGGACTCCAAACATTGTGTACGTATGGTGTCCATCGTGTGCAGAGGTACACAGATTCTCACAGCACGTGTTATGTTATACACCTGAAATTCTGTGTGGAAACTCACTTATGCGGCTTTCTGAGGGCATTTTTCTGCTCAGCACTGTTTATACATGTGGCCACGAACCTTGTTTCCATGGCTTCCCATGACTTGAGTCTGACAGGACAGCGCATTTCCTAAAGATAGCTTGGCAGACTGGATTTCATCCCTGGCTAAATGACTCAAGCTGAGCGAAAACCACTCCCGCATATCTAGACGTTTTAAAAATGTAGAAATGTGTTTTCTAACCAGAAAAATCAGCTTCGGCTGTTTCAGAGGTGTAGAATGAATTAGAATTAGTGCAGTAATTCATCAGGTGATGAGGCCATGCTCCCGTTCGGCTGATTACCTCTTCGTACTTCATTATATTTTATCCTGCTGCTCATTTTCATGTGTTTATTTTTCCTTCATTGACTGAGTCACTGTTCTTGCTCATGCATGGGAACCTGTTATTCATTGACTGAGCATGCTCCGTACGGTTTACGGGCGTGTCACCTCTCAAAAAGAGCATGATCTCATCAGCTTCTTCCGAGTAATTTTGGGAAACATGGCCGCTTATAACATTCTTTTGACTGGGGCTGTGTCCGAATCAGCGCCCTTTCATACTGCTGAGTATGCTTGTGGAGTACACTGGATGAGAAAGTGTTCTCTAAATGTAGTGTAACTAAAATGCCTGGATGATATACTTATTTCTGGGGTTTCACTGAGTATATTCAGGAGCATACTTTTCTAGAAGTAAACGAACATTTTGGTGCCATAAATATGACACGCAACTTCACTGACGTTTTTCTTCAAAAACTACAACAACAACATGGCATGGTCGCGAAAGGGCGGGACGTTTTACGAAACTTCCACAGTACAGTTGTAAAATAGCACGGAGGATATTTTCCCCATACTGCATGTCACGTACAAAACAGTACACAGTACAAAATCTGCTAGTACACAGGACACAGGATGCTCTGTTTCGGACACAGCCTGGATGTTATGCAGATGGCTGGCAGCGTATGCATTTTCAGTACCTCGGTTGCAGAATAGCTTATCGTCACCCCCCACTGCTGGCGTCATTGCATAACAGACTGTGCTCATTTCTCTGAGGTTGCTGGTTTAAATCCCAGGTAGGACACTGCCATTGTACCCTTGAGCAAGGCACTTAACCTGAATTGCTTCAGTAAATATGCAGCTCTATGAATGAGTTCCAGGTTTTTAAATCACTCTGAATACGAGTGTCTCCAAAATGCATGAATGTCATAACTGTGTAAATAAATATGGCAGCTACTTAGCATAATGGTGCACATGACACACAGAGATAACTATGAGCGATGCACAACCTCCAACGTGAAATGAAAAATAATTCACAATGAGGTATTTCATCATGTAAATGACTAACAATAGACCAAAATCTATGGTCAAGACGATGGTTGGTGATGTTTACACAATATGCCTAATGTTGTGCATTATGGGCTAGTATATGAATAGAAGGCGTATTAGGCATGCCGTATTTTTTACTCGGGTGTCAGAAACTGCTGTTAGCCAAACACATTGTCGGATATACTGTGCGCATTTGATCTATATGTGCATGCATAGCATATTAGATCTACAGTGCATGTAAGCGAGTCATTCAGGGCTGCACCACTCTAAGATAATTAATCACATTAGGTGATGTGGCTTTTGTTTGAAACTCAAATAAAACAATTTTTTTTTTTGGCGGTCTGAAATTAATTCAATTTCCGTCTCGGCACTTCAAAGATGATTGCACCCATGCCATTCATCAGGATGTTTTTGGAGACACTGAAATGGGCTTCCTTTGAGTGTCCTTTGTGATCCCGGATAAGAGAGTCAAGGGCGTGGGGGCCGTAAGGAAACAGGTGAGCGATGCTGTTCTGACGCCTCTCCTCACAGAGCCAACATGAGTACTGAGAAAGACGAAGGCAGAGGCAGATTGGGTTATGGGAAGGCGACTGATGGAAGCGCTAATCTAAAATATTGTACAACTGTAACTGTACAAACCATAATGGACATTACATTACATTATAGGCATTTAGCAGACGCTCTTATCCAGAGCGACTTACACAGCATTTTTTTTTGCATTTATACATAGTATCCATTGATACAGCTGGATATATACTGAAGCAATGCAGGTGAAGTACCTTGCTCAAGGGTACAACGGCAGTGTCCGACCTGGGAATCGAACCGGCAACCTTTCGGTTACAAACCCAGTTCCTTAACCATTATACCACACTGCCGGACGATTTCAAAAATCAGTCTTAGGGGAAGCCAAAAATGCGTGCACACCGAGCAACAAAAAAAAAAAAAGTTGCCCACCTCACCAAAAGTATGTCGGCAGAAACGTGACTATTCTTTTGCGACGTGGACATAAGTAAAACAAGCAAATTTTCACCAGATATATAGCAGGGCGCTGTGGTCGTACCTTTGTGCTTGGTAGCTCACCTCAATTACTTCAGTAACAATGTCTAGCATTGTGATTGTATGTAAAAATGGCATCTGTGTAAGTTGCCCTGGACAACAGCATCTGCAAAACGCGTAAATCTAACGGTAAATGTATTGTGTATAATAGTCACAGTGGTTATGGTGGACTATGGTGAAGGAATGTACAAGTTTCAGCAGCAGTGCTTCTGGAGAGCGGGTTTCAACTGGGGAGGTGATATCAGTGAATTGGCAATATCAAACTGGGGGGAAAAGAAAGGGGGGGGGGGGGGGGTGTGTGAATTTTTATAAAGCAAGGGACTGTTCTCCTTTCAGAAGAAGATAAAAAAAATTCTCAGCTCAGAAGAAGATAAGCGGAGGAAAGAAAGCAGGGAGCTGCATGTTATTGATGAGTGTGTCAGCAGCAGGTTTTCTACTCGACGGAGAGCCAATAGTCTTTCATGGAGGAAACTCCATTTTGTGCTTAAGACTAACCATGAAATTAGAAGGCTGTGACCCGTAATGTATATGTTTTTATTTTTACAATAGCCTCTTTTCAGGATACTTAAAAAAGCTTATTATTATTATTATTATTCATGATACTGTCATTAATATTAATAAAATAATGAAATAATAATAATAATATATATTTTTTGTAATTAATGATGAGAAATTGGGTAAGTAAAAAAAATAAAATAGAAATTTTGAGGTCCCTTGATTTGTTTAATCAAAAGGGTTTTGAGCATTAGCATAATTTGATTAGATTAATTTGCATGGACGTTCTGCTGTCCTCTCTGTTTATAATCATTTCCCCTGAAATTGAGCAAAACAAAACAAAAATGACAAAGACGGAACTTAATAAGAATTACACATTCTCAGTATCTGCCATTTATAATGGCATGACCCATTCCAGAGCCATCTTAGACACATTATATTTTTACCGACACGGGTCACCACCCAACAAATGATGTTGCGTGAAACATCACTCCAGAAAAATGAAAAGGCACACACAAGCGTTACCGCCGGACACAACTTATGCTAATGTGAATGAGAACACTGCTATGGCACTGTAAATCAGTAGGTACGATTTGAGCAAAATTCAATTTCCAGTCCTGATTAGATTGTTTTGCTTTATTAACTTGCGTGAAAGGGCTTTACAGCGCATTACTAGAGGATGCACGCAGCCCTTTAGGGGCTCTCTGCATGGCTTTACTTAGGTTCTGAGTAGCACATAAAAACTCTGAAGCTACTCTGCTGCTATTCTAGTTGCTGAACAAACTTATTTTCTTCTGAAAATAGTGAGATCATACAAATAGAAAATCCATATCGGGTGAACCGTGTAAAAATTGTAATTCGACAAATGAACTTAAATAAAGTAATCATATTTCATATTTGGTTGCATGTCCTTTGCATGCCATGACTTCCTGATGTCTGGAAGGGGGCTTGGAGAAAATCGTCACACATAAGACAGCCCTGGGAGAGCTGGACTAGGGGCTCAAGGAGTCGCACCCTGAAGAGGACGTGGTGCCCTCTATCCTGCTACCGGACAAAGGGGTTGTAGCGGCGGTTCTCTAACGGTTGCTACGCGTGGGGGAATTGAATTACACAGGGTCTGATTGGCTACCAAATTGGGAGAAAATCTGGAAAAAATAAAAATTGTAATAAAACTGTAGTTCCATTATTCGCTCTGCCAAGTATCGAGTGGTAAGACTGGTAGCTATTCTGTGTTATTGCAAAAAAAATATGAACGCCATGTGTTCACTAAGAAAATGTAACAAAAAATTTAACTATGAACTATGAGTCTTGTGAACGAAAGCACCACAAATTGTTTTTCATAATGATTTTTTTTTGTTGATATTTCAAGTTTTTGCATTAGTTGCATGAAATTCTCTTGCACATAGAGCAAATACCACACTGAGATATTGGGCTGCATCACAAGTTGCATCACAGTCAAACACATACAGTTTAGCATGGCACCAAATGGCATTGGAATATGTCCGTCTGGTGAAATGCGTGGGGAGCGCGGGTGTGAAATGATGCAGACAAATGGTGGAGAACACTGGGAATGTTACATAAAATGTCAGATCATCAGATCACATCTGAACCTTGGCTGGCCCATCAATCTGCAATGAATGCTTCAAATCAACACAAGTCTTTCTCTTGATGAGACTCAAACACAGCGTGTATTTCCGTGTGTTTCAAAAAACAGCATGTGTTTATGGCAGGGGTTCTCCATCCTGGTACTGGAGAACCACATGGTTTAAAAAACAAAAACAAACAACAAACCAAGAAACAGCCAAGAAACAGCTGACCAGCCAATTGTCCAAATACCTTTGGTCCCCTAAAATAGTGGAACTATGTATAAAATGGGCTGTTCCTACATGATTCCCTGATATGGATATAAATACCCTTAGATTTTAAACCTAACAGTCTGCACTTTAACCGTTGTTTAATTTCAAATCCAATGTTCTGGAGTACAGAGCCAAAACAACACAAATTGTATCACTGTCCAAATACTTACGGACTGCGCTGTATATTAAAATAGTAAAACTATGCACTCTGCTATTTCTTAAGAGATCACTTCAAAGCAAAAACTTCCAATGCAAATTAGTGTTTTACAAAACTCATAGAAAAATGCATTTTAACCAAAAATAATTGTCTTAAAATAATAACCCTTAAACTGCAATGGTGGCTCCTTAATGTAGATTTGTTTTGTCTAATTTTATGGAAGACACTGAATATGAGCAACAAGAATATTTGGCTTTTGCCAGGAATGGTAATTATATCATTTTGTGCTATGAAAATGCAGCATTGTGTGTGTGTGTGTGTGTGTGTGTGTTTGTGTGCAGACAGGCAAAACGCTTCAGGTGAAGTTCCACCCTTGGTCAAGAAACTATAATGAATAATGAATAATACAACGTGCTCATTTCAGAGATTGTGAGACCTATAGTTTTTCTTATTTGTCTGCATGCGTGTTTGTATTTGTCTGCATACATGTTTGTGTGTTTGTCTGCATGTATGTTTGTCTGCATGTATGTTCATGTGTTTGTTTGAGTGTCATTTGTATGCTTCTGCATTCGTCTTCTTACTGGCTTTTCTCAGTACCAATTCCGCCCTGGAAAATTTTTAACAGAATGCATTCATGCACAATTTCCTTATAAATAAAAACATCCAATCAGAACATATTATGTACTGTAAAATGTTATTTAAAAAAATAAAAAATGTAGTTTGCGTATTTTGTACAGCCACAAATTCTGACCACCCTTCAGACACACCACTTATCCCTATTGGATTTTTAAACAGTTCGGTAACTGTGTGTGTGAGCACTGCCCCTCAGTCCCACGGAACCACGCATCCCATACTCCCATGCAGAGCTGCCTGGGATGGATGAGGCAGAAGCAACACCAGAGGTGCCACACAATCCCACCCCCAGCTTCCACTTCAAGTGTGCCCCCTGTAGATGGATGTCAATCACACTAAGTGCCACAACAACAACAGTGTTTTCAACTAACTGATGAGCACGCCAGGGGTGCACACACACATTTTTAACCTGTGTCAAGTTAATTTTGACTAATCATATTGTAAACGAATTAACAGCGATGCTAAGGGATGCCGGTGTAGAGGTACATTGCGTGTGGGAGGAAGGCAAAATGCCGGGAGACAGCCGAAACATCTCGTAGCGCTGAAGATACCCGCATTTTGAAGAACATCACCTTTCAGCAAAATAAGCTGTTGCTTAGCAACATCATCATCGCATTTTGTCATCTGATCCTTGTACTTCAGTGAGTGGGCTGGGCCAGTACTACAAAATCGTTAAACTTCGGAGATGGGGGTCACATAGACCGGCCTGTCACGGGAGGCCGGAGCACAGGACAGGGTGGACCGTCCACCTCTCCCATTTTCCCAGCTCCTATTGTAGGCTTTTGAGTCCACTGGTGGGTCTATCTGTCTGTCAAAGTCTGAAACATCCCCAAACTCACAATCTGTTAATTGAGGCTGAAGCTGTGCTAAACAGATAAGATGGGTACTATTTCCAAAAAATGCATTAATTTGAAATTTTGATTTCTTCTATATCAGACAAGAAATATGTATAGTAATGTTTTCTTTACCTTGACATGTTTCGACGGAAACTTCCATCTTCCTCAGAAGTGTCACCTGATGGTAGTGTGACGTGTCATTATCAGCTGGGACGAGGGGGCGTACATGCTGTCTCATACCTGGAGCACCGTCCTAAAGGAGCGACCAGACAGCAGGAGGCGTGACCGCTCTGTCAAAACTGACAGTGCGGTCACGCCTCAGTAACATCAGCTGATAATGACACGTCACACTACCATCAGGTGACACTTCTGAGGAAGATGGAAGTTTCCGTCGAAACATGTCAAGGTAAAGAAAACATTACTATACATATTTCTTGTCTGATATAGAAGAAATCAAAATTTCAATTATAAACATTAGAGACATAATGAATCTCATTGGACTAATGCATTAATTTGACTAAAAGAGATGACTCATCAAATGCTTTTGGCCACTGATACTGTAGATCACATTGATATAGCGCCTTTAGCAATCCAACAAGACTTTACTGGGAATGGGCAAAGTTTACCTCAGTTCCTGCCAGTGTTTAGGGCCCACCTGGGTCTAAGCACATTGGCAGAAACACTCATCCTCCATTTTGTATGAGATGGATAGAAAAATATGAACAAGCCAATTAAATCAGGGGTGATTAGTCGGCCAGATTGAGAAAGCCACGTTTGGTATTTTGCCAGGAAAAGCCTGATACTGTTCACATTAACTACTAGGGGATCTTTAATGAACACCGAGGGAGTGACAGTCAAGACCTTGGTATAACAGCTTATCTGAGAATCAGATCTCAGTTTTTGGGACTTTTTGGCAGCTCACCATGCAAAAATACTGGCTCCAAATGCAGGGACGTGCCCCACAATCTGGAACTGAATTCAAAATCCAGATCGAGCCAGTAGCGACCATGACCGTAGCTCCACTGCGTGGCGCGTGATTGGCCATAACATCAAGCTCAGCTGGTGGGCCGCAGGATGAAAAGAAGCAGCAGCTGGTGGAACGCTTCTCGGTGAGGAGGCTGCGTGCACGTCTGCACTCTCTCCCGCTGAGAACATTGCAACAACGAGACGGCCTTCGAAATGCAAAGACCAAGGGGAACGTAAAAAACTCGAACGACCAAGGGGAACGTAATGACTTCTTCACTTTTGGTTGTTCTTGCATCGGGATTTAAATTTCAACAAACTCCTGCATCATTGGACGACACAGACCAGCATACAAGATAGAGTTCTTCTCTGAAGAGGATGAATCTGAATCATTTGTTTTTCGGCAGCATTGACAGGCCACCATTTTAATGAGGGAGATTGATCCGTCATGCGAATGGTGAACAGAACCTTTTACACTGACCGCAACGTGACTCCAAACCTCACTTCCGTCTTATTACGATGCCATTTCCCATGGAACAGTTGACCAAGCACGGTATCTCAAAAATGGGAAATATTTATATTGTGAACACAGGCGATTGCTACCGTTTATTCATATAGTTTCTAAGATTAAGACCATCATTCACATCTAAGATGTGTCGCAGGGGTAACCAGGCCAATGAGAGACGATTGTGCACCTTATAGTGCAAAAAGAAAAAGTAAAAAGCAAGCTGAGAACTAAAAATTATAAATTATTATTCATGCTTTTTCTGTTTATCAATTTATGTGCTTATTTCTACATTTATTTTCAACAAGCAGTGACAATGGTAATACATACTGAATAGAAACTACAGTAGGGCCAAATAAATTACTTTTATCCAATATATCTGTTTATGTATTTTAGTCTTATAAAGACATGAGTGTGATAATTTGCTGAATATAATTGGGATGGCAGGTATGCCATCCGCCAAGTTACGGCTTAGTGGGGCATGTCCCATACCTACACAGCATCGAGATTAATTAATGACTTACAGACACTGCTTTGTAGGCCATGCGTGAGTAACTGGGCATTTTTGTATGTTGGAAACATTTTTTTTATCAGATATTTGTTTACATCACAAAATGTAATTCTTGTAAACACTCACACAATAAAAACAAAACAAAACAAACAATATTTTCACACATATACAGTATATGACCTTTCTCAAAGGGAAAAATATAATTAATCTGCAAATGTTTTGTGTTTATACATCAAGGCAGCCCTCTGCAATGAAGGGACAGATAAGCCAAGCATTCATATATGCTAATGAGGTGGAGCATAATCATTTTGAGTTTTTCTCCTTTTCTCTTGAGATTTCAGAAATATAAAAGCTTGCAGGGATGTGTAGCTGTAGCCAAAACTGTTATCTTCAGTCTGCTCTCTGCTTCGATTAACATCAGATTTTAAAGTTTATAATCTTTGACAGAAGATCATTGTGCAACGGTTTCACAGTGAAAACAGACTTTTTAAAACCATTTTTGTTTGATAATAGTAATATAAACTAAATTGTGATGCTTAGTAAATAATGTGATTAATTCCCATTTGTGAATCCATGTCGACTGGATTTTAATGCCACATGGAACAGTGGAATCCTCGGGCTCTATCTTACACTCGGCGCTAAGCGGCGGTAACCCAAACGCAAGTGTCTTTGCTAGTTTCAGACAGAGGCAGTTGTCATTTTACCATCCAGCATCTACGTTGTTTAAATAGCAAGTTAACCTCCTGCCCATCTTGGTGGGTTGGTCTTAAGATGCCCATAAGGCTTCCCACTTCTGGCGTATTGCTATTTTGAAAGTCACGTCACAGGTGTTTCAATGTTATTTCAATGGCGCAATATTAAGATAGTAATATGCATTTACAGTCAAGCCGGAAAGTCTGAACACCCCTTTCACTTTCTCCACGTTTTATTACATTACAAACATATTCTACAATAGATTGAGTTCATTTTTTGTCTCAAAATTCTACACAAAATAGCCCATAATGACAAAGTGAAAACATGTTTTTAGAAATTTTAGCAAATGTATTAAAAATCGAAAACTGAAATCTCTCATTTACATAAGTATTCATACCCTTTGCTTTAACATATTTTTAAAGTATCATATTTAATATTTGGTTGCATATCCTTTGCATGCTGTTACTTCCTGAAGTCTGTGACCAATCAACATCAAAAGACTCTCGATATCTTATTTTCAGGTACTGTTACAAGCGATACTATAACCTCACTGCATTTGAACTGATCTCTATGAGAATTGGGGGGTGAGACTAGATTCAGCTATAAATTACGCTGGTACAATATGGAACACATGCCTGGCGAAATGGCTATACGTCATCAAGGGTCTAAGGCATAGGTGTCAAACTCCCGGCCCGCGGGCCGAATCCGGCCCGCCACGTCATTTTATGTGGCCCGCGAGAACTTAATTATCTAACGCGGAATCCGGCCCGCCACGTCATTTTATGTGGCCCGCGAGAACTTAATTATCTGACGCGTGTATCTACGTGGCTGGTTAACGGGGATTTACTTTTACGATATAACAGACAAACGCAGACGCGGATGCACACCTGCGGTACATACGTGAAATAAACCGTTAAAAAAAGTTTGTATAAAATTTTTTTTTTAAAAAGGTGATTGCAAATGCAAAGACATTATAGTATCGCTTGTAAGAGTACCAAAAAATAAGATATCAAGAGTCTTTTGATGTTGTTGGGTCACAGACATCAGGAAGTCATGGCATGCAAAGCCACTCTCTTGTTTCAGCTATGATCCTTAGTTTAAGTTACTATAAGCAATAATTAAACCAATGATTATTCATTCGAACACTGGCATTTCATTAGAACTTTCTAATTCTACATTGGCTTTCAGAAGGATACACATCGTTTTCAGTGATCCACTATGTGTGGCCTCAAACTACACCTCCTATATTTTAAATACTGGTGACCTTCCCACATGCACATCTGTCTAATTCTGATAGTATTGAAATACATTTTAATCAAAGGAAGGGTGGCACGCTTTCATGCAGTGCTCACAGGCTTCGTATCATAGAAAGAGCATCCCAGCTAACACACAACATTACCAGAACATTGGGGAAAATGCAAGCTGAATTCCCATTTGGTTGTGAAATAAGGTTTTCAGGAGAATGTTCCCAAAGAAGATCATAGTTCATGTCTCAGCGATTACATCACAAAAGGAGACTGCACAAGAAAAGGCTCCTCATTGGCCCTCGTCAGAGCTGCAGTAGCAGTTCCAGTTCTTCTACTATCCTCCTCCCACCTCCCCCCTCCCGCCAGCTACTCCGAGTGCAATTCATGGCCCTGTTGCGTGATTCGATCGAGGGCAAAAAAGCAAAGAGCCATACAAAGGTTAAAGGTCAGAAATTGTGTTTAACGGTGATTATCTGTCGGAAATGTTTACCTAGGGAAGTATTAAAGACCTTTCTCTGTTGATAGATCAGTATGAGATTGACTCTGAATAGCGAGACGAACATTCGGAGGAGAAGGGCGATTGGTTGCCTCCTGCATGTGCTGACGTTCACTGGACGGAAATAAAAGATGATAGAAAGCTTCCCCTCGCGAACAGGTCTCGGGCCTTGGGTTACCAAACGGCGACGTGTCAAAAGCAACACACGACGTGATTATTTTCGGTAAATACGAGGTGGTGGGGTGGAGAGTGCTAATGAGTGGATTTGGGAAATTGTGGGGTGAGGGGAGATCAGAGAGCAAGGTCAAAGAACGGGACGGGTGACTATTTCATTAGGCCGAGCAGTAAAAGTGTCAGCCGCGGAAGGCTGGCCCACCCTGTGCGGCTAATAACGCGCGGGAGACCTTGCGCGGATCAGACTGTACGCCTGGCTGCTCTGTCGCTGTGATGATTAAGGCTGCGCAGTCATATGAACTCCAGCTGCATTAGCCCACAAACGCGATTCAGTGAGGCTTTCATTACCGCCGGCGCACACGCTCCTCTTTGACCTCCCAGTGTGCGCTGTATTTGGGGAAGGATATAAAGGCCAGTTCATTTCCAACAGCAACAGAGAGCACCCTTATTCACACACCACACACGCACACCATTTTACAGATCCGCCGTCAGGTATTTCAGCAAGGGAACACTGTGGACTGACTAATAACGGAACAACGGTTGTGCAGGAATCCTTTTAAGGGTGCATAATCTGGACCTACTCTTTAGCCCATTTTTTTTATTTGGCTAATTTGGAATGGCTAATCGAAGGTGTAGTCTTGGCCCAGTTCTGAAATGAGCTGAAATGTTGATTTGCGCACTAGTTTTTGGCACTAGTGTCTAATGAAACGGTCCAATCAACATTCCACTTCCACATTTTTCCCACTTTGTATTTCCATACTGTAGCAAATGGAAAACCATTTATCTGAGGTTTGTCTTTGCATTTTGGAGTAGCCTAGTGTTTTTATTAGTGAGAAAATTAATAAGTTTCAGTTGGGTAATGCTCATTAGAACATCCAGGGGCAATACAAAAAAAAAACGTCTGTGCATTTATTGTTTTGTTTTTACCTCACGATCGATCGTTGAGCTCATTGAAAGTCAGCTATTTGCCCATAGGAATACATTGAGCAGCCGAAACGAACCAAACCTAGTGACGTCACGACCACAGTCCAAGATGGCTGCGCCCTAGTGAAAAAAAGCTAACTTTAATGATTATTTATTGAAGGTAAAAAACAGACGAACCAGAGCCACATTCCCGAGTGCTTCATGCCCCCTTTAAGCCTTAGTCTGCGGTGCATGAAAACAGACACACTCTTCTTTTACTGTTTTTAAAAATTACACCTTTGAACTTTGCAAATGGTATTAGCAGGTCCAATTTGAGCTGTCTCCGTGTTCTAATACCAAGCTGCATAATAATTAAAAGCTGCCTAGATGCACACTAAGCGTTCCGTCAGTACAGAGCACGGGGTGGAATGCTTTAAAAAGTAACAGCTGATTTTTGCAACATTCCGGATTAAACGAGAACATATGCAAGCGGTGAGTTTTCCTATAATGGCTTTGTAGAAACGCTCAAACAAACATTGAAAGGGGCCTGGTTCTCTTTGGCCTCAGAAGAACTTTTAATTTACACATTCTGGCTGGTAATTTACCAGAGTTTAAATCCTGCTGGATTTTTGTGCGCTGCAAAGTTTTATTTAATAACAAGAGCAATGTGGGGCTAGTGTTTTGTGACTTTTAATACAGATTGGGTGAATCAACCATTAGCATGAGCCAACCAAAATGTTTTATTATCTGGAGCTAGCTTTAACGAAGGGAAAAACTAACTTAAATGCTCCAAACACATTTAGATTTTATGTGGTAGAGCCGTAAGAACAGCTATTTGTGACAACAGGAATTTGGCTGGATCTCTTCTAAAGATTCACAGGGCATGCGCAGAAAGAGACAGGAAAATATAATGGGTAGAAAAAAATATAACACCAGCACATCAAGGTGCAAACCCCTGCAATGTAGTGCAGGGATCAATGTCTTTCAATCAATCAATAGCTATTTGGGTTTTTATGCTTTACTTGGCTTTCCTCCACGGCTTTATCAACATTACCTACAACATCCCAGAATTGCAAACTTACACAGAAGATTGGAAAAATTCTGCTGCTCACATTGTTGTACCTGAGAGAAAAAAAAGACTATCCTCAGAGCACGGGGAGATTAAGCCATGTAGAGAAACCCAGGCCAGCCGGCCTTATTATCAGCCAAGCGGAGCGAGATTACAGGAGAAGAGAGAAGAGGGCGAGAATCACAGGGTCCGTGCAGCATTTCATTAGCAGAGGAAAAGGCCGCTGTAGTATCGGTGGTATTTTCATTCGTTTTCATTCACACGACGGGATGTGAACTGTATTTTAAACGTGCTCTTTGGAAGGAGAGGTTAAGGATTGAGGATAAGCGTTCTGTTCTGTTGCAGACGTGATTTTGGGTATGGAACGATTTAATGGAAAATGCTAAGGCTTAAAGATGATGGCGTACGTGCAAAGCCCTATAGTATAAAAATTGCTTGGCTTGAGCCTGGACTATGTAACCATAGATATAAAAACATATGTCACAGTTAGTGGCACAATTTTTGAGACCATACACAGGTAAGATGATGGCCAGTAACCATGGTTTTATATACATATGAGCCAATCATCAGCTATCTGGCTTCTGAGACCCCATTATGACATCACAGTGGGTTAGAAAGTACATGACACTTTGCCATAGGTTCCTATTATAGCTGTACCCAGGAAAGATGGCTGCCAAATTCAGAATTCCAAATTACTATTACATTACATAATATGTCATATTTATGGTTCTATAGCTATGTATGTAACTAGCTAATTTTCACCAGCAGCACTGGGATAGAACTGGCTTCATCATCCAAGGGGAAGGATGACAGGTTTAATTTAGTCAGCGGTCCTTGGGATGGATGAGTGGCCTGCAGCTACTCACCAGGCACCAGATTACAGGTTACCTGTTGTATACTGTATAGTGACACAATTTGTGTTGTACTCCCAAACATTGTATTTGAAATGAAATATAAAAGTGCAGACTGTCAGCTTTAATTTGAGGGGAATTACATCCCTATCCAATGATTCTTGTAGAAATTACAGCCCTCTTTATACATAGTCCCCCAAATTAACGTAATCTAAAATAAAGTCATCATGTTTAGTACTTGGTTGTAAATCCTTTGCATCCAATGTCTGTGACCCATAGACATAACCAGACACTGGGTATCTTCCCTGGTGATGCTCTGCCAGGCCTGTACTGCAGCCATCTTCAATTCCTGTTTGTTTTCGGGGTATTTTTGCATTCAGTCTAGTCTTTAGCAGGTAAAATGCATATTCAGTTGGATTCAGGTCGGATGATTGACTAGGCCAGTCACGAACATTCCACTTTTTGGCCGTTGGTTAACTCTTTGGTTACTTTAGCAGTGTTTTTGGGGTTGCAAAGTGAAGCGTCGTCCAATGAGTTTTGAGGCATTCTGCTGGATCTGAGCAGATAAGATGTTCTGTAGACTTCAGAATTCATCCTGTCACATCATCAATAGAGACGAGTGCGCCAGTTCCAGTGGCAGCCATACATGTCCAAGCCATAACACTACTTCCACCATGTTGGTGGTGCTTTGGATCATGAGCAGTTCCTTTATTTCTCCATGCTTTACTTTTGCCATCACTTTGGTACAGGTTAATATCATCTCATATGTCCATGACTTTATTCCAGAACTCTACAGTTTTTTTTAAATTGACTTTTTAGCAAACTGTAACCTGACCATTCGGTTCTTGAGGCTTACCAGAGGTTTCCATTTTGCAATGCACCCTGGTGTAATCTTTCTTTATTTTAGTTTTTGACACATCTATGCCTACATTCTGGAAAGTGTTCTTCATCTGATTACAGTTCCAAGGTTTTTTTTTCATGATTGAAAGTATTCTTCGGTCATCCACTACAGTTGTCTTCTGTGGTCTACCAGGTTGTTTGCTATTGCTGAGCTAGTACATTCTTGCTACTTACAAATGTACAAAACAGTTGATTTTGACACACCCAATGTTTTGGTTTTGTCTTTGATCGATTTATTCAGATTTTTCCACCATGTGATGGCCTGCCGTACTGGCATTGGTCTTCATGTTGAAAGACAACAGCAACAAACTCCAAATGCAAATACAATACAGTCACATTGAGAGACAACAGCAACAAACTCCAAATGCAAATACAATACAGTCACGTTGAGAGACAACAGCAACAAACTTCAAATGCAAATACAATACAGTCACATTGAGAGACAACAGCAACAAACTCCAAATACAATACAGTGGAAGTACACCTTTCTTCTTTAAGGTACAAACTTCCTAAATGTACCCTGAAAGTACAATAATGTTCTATATGGGTACTAATAAGTATTTTTTCAAGCAAAAAAGGTACAAATGAATTATGTATTGCTGGCTAGGGGTACAATTATATGTACCTATAATTGTATGGACTCTTCTTTGGATTGTGATTTTGGTACTGCTACCTGTGATTAAACTTAGTTTTTTTTTTTGTACTCCTGCCTGCTACTGGGTCCCTATTTCCACCGGTCATAACACATAGTCACTACTCCATTTCAAATCAACAAAAATTTGTCACAATACTTTTGGAGTGCACTGTATATATACAGTGGGGGAAATAAGTATTCGACACGTCAACAATTTTTTTATTAAACATATTTCTCAATGCAGCTATTCATCATTGACCAGACATTGGTATTAACTCAATAAAACTACACAGCTAAAAAAATTGTAACATTGCAATCTTTAAAAAAAGTTATGTGCAATAAAGTGGAATGACACAGAAAAAAAGTATTGAACACGCTGAATTAAATGTATCTAATACTTGGTGGAAAAGCCATATTTTTTATATTTGGTCGCATATCCTTGCATGCCATGACGTCCTGATGTCTGTGACCCGACAACATCAAAATATCTCTTCATATCTTATTTTCTGGTACTCTTACAAGCGATACTATAACGTCTCTGCATTTGAATGGATCTCTATGGGAATTGGGGGGTGGAACTAGATTTAGCTGTAAAGTACACTGGAACAGTATGGAACACATGTTTGGATAAATGGCTGTAAGTCATCAAGAGTCGGATGTATCAAACAAGCCTTTAACCACCACTCGGCTGCCTGAAATACAATAGATATGGATGGATAACTTGAAGGGTTTCTTCTTATTTTTCCATAGGGTTCAATAGGAAAATTTGTCAGGAGAAACCATTCTTAAAGTGATCCATCCATATCTACTGTATATCTGGCAGCAGAGTGATGGTTAAAAGCTTGTTTGATACATCATTTGTTTGATAGGATTTGTCAGGAGAAAGAACCATTTTTACTATCTTTAGCAGGGTTGCCAATAATTGTGGAGGGCATTGTATATAAACTCCTCAAAAAAAGTTCGGAAACGTTATTTCGGTCGATTATTCCTCCCCTTTAATAATACCAATTGGTATTGTATTTTATATCGTTGGAAAGCCTGATTAGTCACCTTTACAACGAGATACAATTTGTAAGGATCGTGCATTCGTGGAATGAGCAACACAGCTAACCGTGTGGGTAGCGGCCCAAAAAAATGTGCCAAAATCCCCTGCAATATTCTTCTGTTGGTATTCACTCTCGTTTTGAGTTGCTTGGTGGACTGGATGATTGCACTCTCCCACAGTAATAAGGAAAAAACAACACATATTGGCCATTTTTACACTTTATTCATTTTACACTGTCAGGGACCTCAGTAGCGTGTGGAAGATCCATACGCAGCCACAACAGCTTGGCACCTCCTCCTCATGCTGGTCACCAGCCTGGTCACACACTGCTGTGGGATGGCATCCCATTCCATCCCACTGGCATACACCTGCCAGCACTTGAAGCTCAAAACGAGAGTGAATACCAACAGAAGAATATTGCAGGGGATTTTGGCACATTTTTTTGGGCCGCTACCCACACGGTTAGCTGTGTTGCTCATTCCACGAATGCATGATCCTTACAAGTTGTACCTCGTTGTAAAGGTGACTAATCAGGCTTTCCAACGATATAAAATACAATACCAATTGGTATTATTAAAGGGGAGGAATAATCGACCGAAATAACGTTTCCAAACTTTTTTTGAGGAGTTTATATATAGTTGTTCTTTGTTGGTGTTGTTGTTTTAGTTTTAGTTTTATCTAATTGAAATATTGGTCGCACCTTCTAGAGTAAAACTGAAGATTTAGTCAGAGATCCCTGGAACACTGCTTGCCTGGGGTTATGGATGCAGCCGTTCCATTCAAGACAGCCAGTTATGATCCATTACGTAAAATTAATTAGGGCTTACTGGAAACTGCAGTCTATCACAGACCCCCGATATTGGCTATCAGACAGCTGAGACCCTATTTTAATTCTCCTAATTCTTTCCTGCAAATCAGCAGCTGACAAAACATTGATTCATGTAATGGAGTTATAGTTTTGATTTCTTTTCTTTTCTTTTTTGCCCTTCCTCTCTTCCAAATGAAGTCTAATTCAGCAGATGGTTTCATTTATGTCACATGTATAATGCATGAGACTATGCACGACGACCAAGCTCCAGCTTTTAATGATCTTCCTCATACTGCGTCTCCTGTACATGTTCAAATCCACATACAGGGCACAGGAGCTTTTGATATAATTAAAATGGGAGCGAGGTCAATGGGGAGATTGATTTCTGCGTGAGACACCCAAGCGACGCGTCGTTAATGCTGATAAAGTGGACCCATTTTAGACGCCATGATGAAAGTGCACCGTTGACGAGGCCGTTTTTTTTCCCACATAAAAAGCTGGCATGACGGACAGGGCATTGACACGGCGTCTCAATACTCGGGACGCTCAGCCGGCGGATATCGACTCGGGTTATCGATAAAGGTTCGTTACCTCATGTAAAGTAATGGAGTGAAGAGAGGGCATGAATCAAACACTATTAATGTGTGACACGTCTATTTAATGAACAGGGTACGGCGTGTTACCGCCACCGGGACACGCGGCCGTGCTCGCAGTGAATGTGGTCAAGGCGCGTTCTGTAAGTCATAAGGCAAATTTTCATTTTAATAAAGGAAAATTTGAGATATTTGTATAAAAATATGATATTTCTCGCCATGTACTTAACGGGTTGTTCTTCTTTCCAGAATACTTTAGCTGGAAATGTCCATTTTCTGCAGCATTCATTGCACTGATTGAAAAGTAAATTATGACCCACCTAATCAATCAAGCTATTTAATAAGTCTGTATTCCTGCCACTGTGCTGTATCTGGCTTTTCACGAGCTGCTGTTAAGTTAAATCTAGTTTAAAGACTGGATACAGTTTTAAAAGCACTCGCTGGGTTTGACATGAATTTCTGTTAAGTGCAGTCACAGAACTGTTACAATCACCAAGATAAAATAAAAACATAATAAATGGATGCACCTTCTGAATAAAGTAGTTGAGAAGGGGATGGAAACATTGAGAAATCTTATAAACAACACTATCGAACTCAATTTTTTAGTAGGAGCAGCTGATACGAACAGAAGTTATGATGACACCAGACCAGGGGTTTTTAAACTCGATCCTGGGGCTTCACTGTGTGTGTGTTGTTCCAACCATAGTTTCAACCTCTGAATACTAATGAGCTCTTAATTGTCCTTAACTAGACATTTTATGTCGACGGAAGGATGATTTACTCTCTTAAAGTCACGTTATGTCTGAAATAGCTATGTATGCCAAAAGAATAAATATTCCGCAGTCACATCCCAGGACATTTAATCAGTCAACTAATCAACTAATGCTTTAATTTTCTGTTATGGGTTAAATGACAAATGATTTCTTTAGAAAGAGTTGATTAATTTATAGACTGATAAATGAAATCATTGCAGCCCTAATTGCTGAAAGTATGGTCACCTAGTCACTGAAACTAAACTATTTGTGAAAAATTAAGTGCTCAATGACTGAGAAAATTACAATAATTATGTCAAACCTGCATTATGTTGGAATACGAAAAAGTACAAAATTATTTTAGAAGTTCAACAAACAAAAAGTAGCGATCACAGTAGGTCACCAGGAACGTGAAAAGTCTCTGATGTATTGTTTGGGGATCACTTCTGCAGTGCTCACAGTCCTGTCCCAGAGCGACCTGCAGTGCTCACAGTCCTGTCCCAGAGCGACCTGCAGTGCTCACAGTCCTGTCCCAGAGCTACCTGCAGTGCTCACAGTCCTGTCCCAGAGCGACCTGCAGTGCTCACAGTCCTGTCCCAGAGCTACCTGCAGTGCTCACAGTCCTGTCCCAGAGCTACCTGCAGTGCTCACAGTCCTGTCCCAGAGCTACCTGCAGTGCTCACAGTCCTGTCCCAGAGCTACCTGCAGTGCTCACAGTCCTGTCCCAGAGCGACCTGCAGTGCTCACAGTCCTGTCCCAGAGCGACCTGCAGTGCTCACAGTCCTGTCCCAGAGCGACCTGCAGTGCTCACAGTCCTGTCCCAGAGCGACCTGCAGTGCTCACAGTCCTGTCCCAGAGCTACCTGCAGTGCTCACAGTCCTGTCCCAGAGCTACCTGCAGTGCTCACAGTCCTGTCCCAGAGCTACCTGCAGTGCTCACAGTCCTGTCCCAGAGCTACCTGCAGTGCTCACAGTCCTGTCCCAGAGCGACCTGCAGTGCTCACAGTCCTGTCCCAGAGCGACCTGCAGTGCTCACAGTCCTGTCCCAGAGCGACCTGCAGTGCTCATAGTCCTGTCCCAGAGCGACCTGCAGTGCTCACAGTCCTGTCCCAGAGCGACCTGCAGTGCTCACAGTCCTGTCCCAGAGTGACCTGCAGTGCTCACAGTCCTGTCCCAGAGCTACCTGCAGTGCTCACAGTCCTGTCCCAGAGCTACCTGCAGTGCTCACAGTCCTGTCCCAGAGCTACCTGCAGTGCTCACAGTCCTGTCCCAGAGCGACCTGCAGTGCTCACAGTCCTGTCCCAGAGCGACCTGCAGTGCTCACAGTCCTGTCCCAGAGCTACCTGCAGTGCTCACAGTCCTGTCCCAGAGCGACCTGCAGTGCTCACAGTCCTGTCCCAGAGCGACCTGCAGTGCTCACAGTCCTGTCCCAGACCTACCTGCAGTGCTCACAGTCCTGTCCCAGAGCTACCTGCAGTGCTCACAGTCCTGTCCCAGAGCTACCTGCAGTGCTCACAGTCCTGTCCCAGAGCGACCTGCAGTGCTCACAGTCCTGTCCCAGAGCGACCTGCAGTGCTCACAGTCCTGTCCCAGAGCGACCTGCAGTGCTCACAGTCCTGTCCCAGAGCTACCTGCAGTGCTCACAGTCCTGTCCCAGAGCGACCTGCAGTGCTCACAGTCCTGTCCCAGAGCGACCTGCAGTGCTAACAGTCCTGTCCCAGAGCGACCTGCAGTGCTCACAGTCCTGTCCCAGAGCTACCTGCAGTGCTCACAGTCCTGTCCCAGAGCGACCTGCAGTGCTCACAGTCCTGTCCCAGAGCTACCTGCAGTGCTCACAGTCCTGTCCCAGAGCTACCTGCAGTGCTCACAGTCCTGTCCCAGAGCGACCTGCAGTGCTCACAGTCCTGTCCCAGAGCGACCTGCAGTGCTCACAGTCCTGTCCCAGAGCGACCTGCAGTGCTCACAGTCCTGTCCCAGAGCGACCTGCAGTGCTAACAGTCCTGTCCCAGAGCGACCTGCAGTGCTCACAGTCCTGTCCCAGAGCGACCTGCAGTGCTCACAGTCCTGTCCCAGAGCTACCTGCAGTGCTCACAGTCCTGTCCCAGAGCTACCTGCAGTGCTCACAGTCCTGTACCAGAGCGACCTGCAGTGCTCACAGTCCTGTCCCAGAGCGACCTGCAGTTCTCACAGTCCTGTCCCAGAGCTACCTGCAGTGCTCACAGTCCTGTCCCAGAGCTACCTGCAGTGCTCACAGTCCTGTCCCAGAGCTACCTGCAGTGCTCAGTCCTGTCCCAGAGCGACCTGCAGTGCTCACAGTCCTGTCCCAGAGCTACCTGCAGTGCTCACAGTCCTGCCCCAGAGTGACCTGCAGTGCTCACAGTCCTGTCCCAGAGCTACCTGCAGTGCTCACAGTCCTGTCCCAGAGCTACCTGCAGTGCTCACAGTCCTGTCCCAGAGCTACCTGCAGTGCTCATAGTCCTGTCCCAGAGCGACCTGCAGTGCTCACAGTCCTGTCCCAGAGCGACCTGCAGTGCTCACAGTCCTGTCCCAGAGCTACCTGCAGTGCTCACAGTCCTGTCCCAGAGCTACCTGCAGTGCTCACAGTCCTGTCCCAGAGCTACCTGCAGTGCTCACAGTCCTGTCCCAGAGCTACCTGCAGTGCTCACAGTCCTGTCCCAGAGCGACCTGCAGTGCTCACAGTCCTGTCCCCTGTTCCTGTACGCTGCTGCAGACTAACAAGAAGACCAGCGCTGAGCGTTCCTTCCTTTTGCCACAGCGGTGGTCATTTCTTGCCATTACACAAATAGCTTTGCGGTTTGCCATTTCAAAAGAGCAGTTTTATTTAGTTTATAAGAGTCCCCCTCCTCCCCAGATTCTGCTGAAATCAATTTCTCTTTCTGCACTGTATCTACAAAGTGTGGGTTTAATGTAATTCAGTGAAAAGCTTAATGCTGTAAATCAGAAATGCTGCTGGTGGGAGGCTGTCATTTGTATAGAGCGAGAGGAGAGGGGGTGAGAGGGAGAGGAAAACAGAGCAGAAAAGTAGAGAGAGAGGGAGAGGAGAGGGGGTGAGCGGGAGATATGGAAAGAGAAAGAAATAAAGAGAGAGGGGGAGAGAGATAGTGCCACCTCTTCTCACCTTCAGTGAGGTGCCTCCCAGCTGCTGTGGGGAGATAGGCGGGTTAAGGGTGGATGGGGTGGGGGGGGTGGTGCCTTTAGCAGTCGTCATAGCAGCTATAAATTCAAATCTTTCCCTCCCTGTTCCAAATGGCAATCTTTTCACCAAGTTTCATTGAAAACGGAGTGGACCAGAGCGAGGTTGAGCCGAGACTAAATTCCAATGAGTTCATTTCCATTTCTACCATATCAGGGTCTGCAGCACAAAGCCTACAGTCAGGGCATTGCAGTAGTACTTTTCTGCAGTAGTACGCCACAGCTATCTCCGCACAGCCCAGCTGTCTGTGACATTAGATAATGTAACATCATGTAGAAATTGGACTATATATAGTTAGGAAGCCACTGACATTCACCGGTTTATATTAGGGATGACGGACGGGAACAGGGAGTCCAGGATTTACTGCAAATGTTCTCTCTCGTTTCCCAAGATCAAACGGAGAGGGAAACGTTTTTTTTCGCCCACCACAAAAAAGAATGAGAAATGTGTGAAAGATAGAACAATTCTAACAGAATTCTGACAAGTCATCCGAAAGCTTACCCTTGGCCATTTAAAAAGAAAAAGTACTACTTCAGGATTTTAAGAGGTTTGACAAACGTGGATGAGCACTTAAGTGCTTTGGAAGGCATTCGAAAGATCATGATTATAGTGCCTTTAGGAAGGGGAAAAAAAAGCCAGGCCATCTAAACCAGTGGTAAGTAATTTTAATTGCCAAATAATTACACTTCTGATCAATTGCGCGACTGCAATCTATGTGCACTGGCTAAATCATCTCCATTGTGTCATCAGACATATATAATACATTGGATTATGGATTATAAGAGATTGCCCACATGGATAGTGTATGTGTGTAATATACACCTTCCAGAATACTTCTTGTTTGCATCAGCCATTAACCTTATATTTAATAAATATATCCTTGGTGGGGTACAGCTATGGCATCCTCGAGCAAGAGACTTAACTTTAATAGCACCAGTAAAACTACAGCTGTTTAAATAAATGGATTGTATGTAAAACGACACTAATCTGCGTATCGCTCTGGATAGGAGTCTGCTAAGAGGTAAAATGAGTTACTGTGCATTTATTTGTGCAAATACACAGCAAGCAGTCCCTGCTGCTTGTAGCTAGAAGTACAGAAAGTAATTTTGGCGTTGCATAACGTGCACAGTCATATAATTACAGACTGTTAATGGAAATAAACTGAGTTGGGAATTAGAGCCGGGGTAACGGAAATCTGGAGGCTATGGGTTATCATATGGTGAGTTATGTGACATTAATTTCACAGACGCTTGGATACAGAGTGTCTTACGAGGGAAAAGTGAAGTCCATTCATTGATTTATACTTGGCTAACAACAATCCCAGAACAGCAGGCATATATTAAAAATTACTAATGAAAAATAATTGCTTATCAAGAACAAAAGCACAAATCCTGAACACAAGATTATTTAGAATTTCTGAATAAAACAATTCAGATATGCTCTGTGATTATACTAACCAAAATGTGATTCGTAATGCACTATAAACTTGCCGTATATTTACGACCCTACAAGTTGCATTCACACCTACAATGTAATGTAATTTAACAAGTAAATACCCGTGTGTCACGTAAAGGGTTTTTGGATTGCACTGCACAATATGATCCACAACCTATGAACGATGACCTTTTTACTCCAATGTAATCAAAAGCTCACTCACCTTTGACCCCGTCCCATTTCACAGCTCTACTTGACAAGTTGAACTTGCAGTAACGATTTATTCATCCTCGTCTTCGCCCAGGGACCCTCTGCCTTTACAGGATTTAGAGATCACATTCTTTTTGATGTAATCGTCGTACTGTATTTTTCTACAAAGAAACGAGAGCTTTATGTTGCCTTTCATCATCAAACACAGATAAGCTCAATCAACGATGCAAATTCTGTGACTAAAAGTCCTCAAAACGTCTTCCAACAGTGTAAAGTGGCTCCTTTTAAGTCGACAAAATAAATAACATTTTTTGTTAGTTAGACCAACATTAACTGACAAAAAAAGCCCTCTGCTTCAAAACAACAACATTCACCAGTGTATCGGATGCATGCTGGTTATTTAACGTGAAAATAGTAATCCACGTTTTGTAGGTTTACATTTCCAGAGATTCTTTTACATGCATATGTATAAAAGTGTTATTCATGTTGAATTTATTGTTCAAGCATGATTTATGTAGTGTTGCTTTACATTCAGTAACTGACCATATTCACCAGGTCCTGCAGGCACGCTCTCTTAAAGGGCGACCAGTGTTTGATGTAGATTTCATTACTTTTCTCAAAAGTGTCACAGTTAGTTGCCTCTGTTACAGTTAAATAATTGGAGTTTAAAAAATAAAATTTGGCAGAGACAATCCCCTTTACTGTTGCTTCACACCGCTACAGCGGTTCCTCTGAAGATACATACAGTATATCACCACATTCCTCCACCCTCTGTCGTAAGCCGTTTCCAATGTTCCTCATCCTTCCCCACTTGTTATGTCTTTTTTTTATTCCACACTCCTATCTTGTTGATGCCCAAATGGCAGAAGAAGGGGTACAACAAACCTCATCTTTACAGCCAGGAGCAATGCTGACTTCAAGCCCATGTTGTGCCAAATACTGCATGTGCATGTGATATTTTTCTCAATAAATAAAAAAAAAACAAAAAACGATTTCTTTATAATTAAGTGAATAATTATAGAAGTTTTTGTACAAGTTTCACCACTACTTTGAGAATGGCTTGCCTACGGATATAAGAGACCTAAGACGTACTGTTGCTGCATCGCAATTCATATTTTAAATGGCCAATGCTTTAACAGTGCATTTAATACTGCCTGTAGGGTTCTGCTTCTCTGAATTAATGTTTACCGCTGTGATATTTATTATTGAAGGCTGTGTACACATAGAGCGCATTCAGAAACACTATGTTAATTACATTTTACTAAATAAAGATTGAACAAATCAATATTAATCATGATTATTATTATTATCATTATTATTATTATAGTTTCACACTGCATTGCTTAGATTTCCCATAGATCCATTCAGGTAGTAAACAGCTTTTCGTCTCTGGTGAACTGTTAATTAAAACCTTTGACTCGGAAGACACATTTAACCCCTTAACTAGCATCGGCTCGTATTCAGGCCGGTAGTGGTTTTGTTTATTAGCATTCATTTAAATTAAATTTTATTTAATTTTATTTTTTTACTGTGAAATTTTTAAATAATCTGGTCACACAATAAATCTTTGTAACATGACACGACTCCGTACGTTCTATGTGTTCCACGGAAATCCACAGAGGACACGAATAACAGTGAAGTCGGTATCCTTACACTTCCATTGTGTTTGAGCTTCTGTTACTTTGATTCAGTAATATGTTGTGTAATTCTGACTCTAGGAAAACAAACTCCCAAGGGTTACCTTACAGAAGGGACCAGGATTTTGCCCGTCGACAAAGAACAGAACAGTAACCATTTTATTTTCGGGCTTGTGTTCAACAAAGGTGGTGCTGGAGAAAGGATTAAAATCAATATTTTCCTAAACCTGTGACCCCTGTGGACATGATAATCATTATCTCTTACACACAGGCCCTGTGTAGACTTTTTATATCATCTGATTTGGATAAAAGGTATGTCAACAGTCGAAAAGGCACTACTGGATGTTTGACCTGTGTTAAAGGTCAAAGGTTAAACGGTATTTCAAGTCTATCACCACACAATCAGGTAAAATAATAATAGTGAGCATTATTATTATTATTATTATTATTATATGAAGTCATGGTCTGCATAGTAGCAGAGATAAGCTAAAAAGTGGCATAGCCAATCACTACGGCAGATTTTATGGGCTGGTTTTCACTTTCTTGATGTTTTTGCCTCGGTGGTTTGTTGTCATTCATAATGTCAATAACATTGATATGAAAGTACTGTATTAAACAGTAGAGCTACACTGTGCATTTGATGCATGAGTGAGCCTTTGCATTTGTAAATATGTTTAAATATGAGGAACCAGACAAGACAGAGCTACATTAGAATGGGAAAGGGAGACTAATGCTAATATTTATGTACCCAATAATAAATAAATACAATTTTGAGGTGAATATTATGTTTTCATTGCTTAGAGAGAGGATCAAAATAAAAACATGATTTAACAGTAAGGCCTAAAAGCAAGATCAAACCTGTCAAGACAAGTAGCATGAATCAACTAGCAGCAAGCAGGTGATTGGCTGGAGGTCACCAGCCAGTCAAGGCTCATCAAAAGTATTCAATTAAATTTTACTTGTATAGCGCTTTTTACAGAAAACTGTCACAAAGACGCTGCACAGAGAAACAGAAGGAAAATTGAGCAAAAAAACAGGTCTTAACCCCCAACCAGCAAAACGAGGTAAAAACTCCCCGGTGGGAAGAAAAACACTCAACAGTGGCGAGAAAAAACTCCCCAATGGGAAGAAATCTCAGAAGGAACCTGACCAGAGAGGGGGGGGGCCCATCCGTCGCTGGCCGGCCCGGTTTAAACTAAGAGTGGAATGGATGGTAATAGACTGTAATGAGGGATCGAGTAAAACTAGCTGGTAAGTAGAAAGTCCAAAGAAAAGGATGTAAATGTTGAATTCAAAGGGGCGGGGTGGTGCATCTGGGACTTGACGGTTGCGTCAAGGCGGGGGCATAAACCAGGGGAGGGACAGGACTGGAGCAGTCTGCAAACTCAGGGCGAGGGGCATGACTGAAGCAGTCGGCAGATCAGGGCGAAGGGGCCCGGGCCGGAGTAATCTGCAGCTCAGGGTGAGGGAGAAAAGAAAAGGTTAGGTTTTTGTGTGTGTATTTATCCTAACTCGGTAAAGTAAACTTTAGCCATTTTCTAAGACAGAACAGAATTATTCTATTGGGTTGCTATGGGTTTGCTATGGGTTTGCTATGGGTTTTTGCTTGTCACCATCAACAGTAGAAAGAGCATAATGTTCTTTTTGAAAATGTTTAATTGATTATCAAACAAGGATATTCAGATCTAATCTGTGTCGTTCTTTAAAATATAAAGAATACTGGACACTAGTAAGACTTCATGATCTAATCTGTGTCGTTCTTTAAAATATAAAGAATACTGGACACTAGTAAGACTTCATGATCTAATCTGTGTCGTTCTTTAAAATATAAAGAATACTGGACACTAGTAAGACTTCATGATCTAATCTGTGTCGTTCTCTAAAATATAAAGAATACTGGAAACTAGTAAGACTTCATGATGTAATCTGTGTCGTTCTTTAAAATATAAAGAATACTGGACACTAGTAAGACTTCATGATCTAATCTGTGTCGTTCTTTAAAATATAAAGAATACTGGAAACTAGTAAGACTTCATGATCTAATCTGTGTCGTTCTTTAAGATATAAAGAATACTGGACACTAGTAAGACTTCATGATCTAATCTGTGTCGTTCTTTAAAATATAAAGAATACTGGACACTAGTAAGACTTCATGATCTAATCTGTGTCGTTCTTTAAAATATAAAGAATACTGGACACTAGTAAGACTCCATGATCTAATCTGTGTCGTTCTTTAAAATATAAAGAATACTGGACACTAGTAAGACTTCATGATCTAATCTGTGTCGTTCTTTAAAATATAAAGAATACTGGACACTAGTAAGACTTCATGATCTAATCTGTGTCGTTCTTTAAAATATAAAGAATACTGGACACGAGTAAGACTTCATGATCTAATCTGTGTCGTTCTTTAAAATATAAATAATACTGGACACTAGTAAGACTTCATGAGTATAGAATTCGCTGAGTTTTTGTCCTGCCTTGCTATTTCGGCAGACAAGGTTGTAATTGTTGGTGACTTTAACATACATGTGGACAAACAGGGTGATCCCCTAGGAACTGCCTTTGCCTCTATTATTGACTCTGTTGGTTTTAAACAAAATGTCTATGGGCCCACTCATTACTATAGCCATACCCTAGACTTAGTGCTATCCTCTGGTATCAATGTTATGAATCTTAGTATTGCACCCCATAACCCTGTATTATCCGATCATTTCCTTATTACTTTTGAAATCAAGGTAACCACCACTTTTATATCAGAGACAAGACATTATTACAGCCGGTCGTTAAACTCTGACGTCATTTCAAAGTTTACAAATATGCTTCCGGAATCATTCTTTTCAAGTCAAGAAAATACCACGGAGTTATCGTTGGATGAACTGACCAACCAGTTAAGTTTAGCTCTCAGAAGCACCCTTGATGTGGTTGCCCCTCTAAAAAGAAAGTATTGTCGGAAAAACCGTACTCCCTGGTACAATGACACTACCCGTAAACTAGAAGTATTTCGTCTTGCATGGAAAGATAGCATCCTCCAGTACAAGCAAGCTCTTATATCTGCTAGATCTGCCTTTTTCTCTAAATTAATTGAACAAAACAAATGCAACCCAAAATTTTTGTTTAGTACTGTGGACAAATTGACAAAAAAACCATCACCAGAATGTTCATCTTATCCCTGCGTTTACAGCAGTAATGATTTTATGAATTTTTTCAATCAGAAGATTGAAACTATTAGAGACCAGATTTCCAATTTGCCTATTCCCCTAGGCATCACTCCTCCCAAATTCAAAGAACAGCCTAGATCTTGGCCAACACAGGAAGATATATCAACAGTGGCACTGAACTGTTTTACGCCAATCGACATGGAGGAGCTATCTAAACTGGTTATGTCCTCAAAACCGACTACCTGTCTACTCGACCCAATCCCTACAAGATTGGCTAAAGAACTTTTTCCTGTACTTGGCCAGCATATGTTAAAAATTATTAACACATCTTTAGTAACAGGATATGTACCAGAGTCACTAAAAATGGCGGTTATTAAGCCATTACTGAAAAAAAAAAACCTCGAACCTGACAAACTGGAAAACTATAGACCCATATCAAATCTTCCATTTCTATCCAAAATATTAGAGAAAGCAGTTGTGAAGCAACTTGGTGCATACCTTAGCTCAAACCATATTCATGAATTATTCCAGTCAGGATTTAGACCCTACCATAGCACTGAAACGGCACTTGTTAAAGTTATTAACGATTTACTGTTATCAGCCGACCAAAACTCTGTGTCTGTTCTTGTACTTCTTGACCTAAGTGCAGCTTTTGATACAATAGATCATGAGATTCTACTGAACAGGCTCCAGGGCTGTGTTGGACTCAATGGTCAAGCAGTTGCATGGTTCAGATCATACTTACACAATAGGAAACAATTTGTTAAATTAAATGATGATGTATCCAGTTACTCAATAATGAAATGTGGTATTCCACAAGGATCAGTGCTAGGTCCAGTACTCTTTTCGTTATATATGCTACCTCTTGGTGATATTATTCGGGCACATGGGGTAGATTTTCACTGCTACGCAGACGATACTCAGATATACATTTCCATGAAACCCGGCGAAGCACTACCACTTACTCGATTAGAGGCTTGCATTACAGATATTAAAGCTTGGATGCTCTCAAATTTCCTGCTCTTAAACTCAGGGAAAACCGAAATGCTGGTTTTAGGTCCTAAAAAACAAAGGGAGAAACTGTGTACATATACTTTAAGTATTGATGGTTGCTTAGTTGTTCCAAATTCAGCTGTGAAAGACCTAGGTGTTACTATAGACCCAGATTTAACCTTTGGCGCGCACATAAAAAACATATCTAGAGTTGCTTTCTTTCAGTTAAGGAACATAGCTAAAATTAGGCATTTCCTATCAGTAGGGGATGCAGAGAAATTGATTCATGCTTTTGTTACGTCTAGGCTAGATTACTGTAATGCTCTGCTATCTGGCTGTCCTAAGCTGTTGCTAAATAATCTCCAGCTTGTGCAGAATGCAGCCGCTCGCATTTTAACGAGAACAAAGAAATATGAGCATATTACCCCAGTACTAGCATCACTTCATTGGCTACCAATTAAGCATAGGATAGACTTTAAGGTCTTGCTTCTGACTTTTAAAGCTTTACATGGACTTGCACCAGTGTATATATGTAATCTGCTTTTACCATATAAGCCGAAAAGATCCCTTCGTTCCCAAGACGCAGGCTACTTAGTAGTCCCTAGAATATCTAAAAACTTGACGGGTGGTAGAGCTTTCTCCTACAGAGCACCACTACTGTGGAACACCCTTCCAAAATCTATAAGGGAATCAGACACAGTCTCAATATTTAAGTCTAGATTAAAAACGCACCTTTATGATCAGGCTTATTATGAGTTGTAGTCCGGAGACAGGACCAGAGAAGCCCTTTTGTCATATAATGCGGAGTGACATCCTTTCCTTACTGTCACCTGTCAACAGCTGTGACCCCATCTTCCTGGGCTGGCTCTTGATAGGTGGGTAGGATTGTTTACTCTCTCATGACTGGATGGGTTCTCAAACCCTGTCTTCATAGCTATGCAGCCATAAGTTACTCCTGGCGGGGGTACTTGTCCAACCCCCCCCCCCCCCCCCCATCCCCTCCTAACTGTTCTCTCTCTCTCTCCCACATTCCGCCGGCGGGGCTCATGCCCCGCATCTCGAGAGTTGCTGTCCAGCTTCCTGTCCAGCTTCCTGTCCATCGCCGCTTGCCCCTCCCTCCCCACCACCGCTACCAGCCGATCCTGTCGCCATCGGCACCCGTTTTCCCATCATCATTGCCGCCACATTGGATTGGATTGGATTGGATTGAATTTATTGTCATTTAGCAAGTACAGGTACATGTAAACGAAATGACTCCCGCAGTTAGAGGTTTCACAAAAAAAAGAATACAAAAGAGAGAAGAGAAGGGAGAGAAAGAAGAAAGAAGGGGAAAAAAAGTAAAAGCCCCCAGCAACGTACAATTTAACACGAGACTACACAGGCGAGAAGAGGGGGAAGGGAAGGGGGGGGGGGGGGAGGGCTACAACACAGGCACCCGGCCCGGCTGCCGCCTTTATCAAGCCCAAGCCAGGCAGCGCTGTCGGAAAGGGGGGGGGGGGGGGGTTGGGTGGTGAAGGCGGAGTGGGATGATGTGTGATGCGTGCAATGTGTGTGTGTGTATAGTCCATTTGTATGTGAGTGCATAAATCAGTGAGTCCTTGTGTGTGTGTGAATCAGTGAGTCCTTGAGTTAAGTCCATGTGTGTGTGTGTGTGTGTAAGTCTGTAGGATCCTTCCTGGTGGGAGACGTATTCCGCGCATTCCTCAGGATGTCATAGTGATAGCACACAAGTTGCTATGGAAACGTCCTCGGTCAGCCTCAGACCGAAAGTCAACAACAGAAGTTGTTTGGAGGGGGGTTGGTTGGAGATTCTCCCCGTCTGTAGGATCTTCAGGGGAAGTTTGATGCACGGCCTTGCCAGACCGATAGCAGGGGAGAGCCAGATTAGAATGTTTGGGTTAGAACGCAGGGCAGCAAATTCCATGCTCATCCCTAATTCTCCTCCGAAAGCAAATCTTTGGTCAAAACTTTGGTCTGCAACTTTTCCACTTCGCCATGTAGAACGTTAAGTTTCTTCAAGATGTAATCCAATTCCTGTCTCAGTTTAGCAATAACCCGAACCTGCTGTTCAGCAGTCACCGCCATCTGAGTACTTAGCGCTCTACCCATCTCGTTTAGTGTGACAAGCACCTTTTGGGAATTTTGAAAGGATGCTGTCTTCCCAATTTTTCGATAAACCAGTGCCATGCTCAATCCTAGGAGCAAAAGTCCTGTCATCATAGAGCCGAATAAGTATAAATCCTCGATGTCCTCTACAGAGAGAGTCGCCAGACATACCATACGCCAACTGTCCCACGCGTCCCTGGCATATCCCGCGGCGAAAGTCCCGTCCGGACAGACAGGTTCCCCCGAACCTGCTTTCCTTGTTGAAAAGATTGTATCAATTGCGTTGAGAGACCAGCTTATCAATTCCATTTTTAGGTTGGGTTTAGATTCGAAAATGCACAGAGTGAGAGAAACTCCAGGAACACTTTGAGAGACATCTGGACTGCCATCTAGCTGCTGCAATTTCCACTATCATGGATATTGCCAGTCAGTTTGACCATGCTGGTCATTAAGATCTAGACCCTGAGCCGACCTGAGGAGAATGGGTTTCCCCCTTGAGTCTGGTTCCTCCCAAGGTTTCTTCCTAATTACACCAGGGAGTTTTTCCTTGCCACTGTTGCCTCTGGCATGCTCTTGTGGGGGTTTAGGCTGGGTTTTTTCTGTGAAGCGCATTGTGACAACTTGTTGTGAAATACGCTATATAAATAAATATTGATTTGATTTGATTTGATTCATGATCTAATCTGTGTCATTCTTTAAGATATAAAGAATACTGGACACTAGTAAGACTTCATGATCTAATCTGTGTCGTTCTTTAAAATATAAAGAATACTGGACACTAGTAAGACTTCATGATCTAATCTGTGTCGTTCTTTAAAATATAAAGAATGCTGGACACTAGTAAGACTTCATGATCTAATCTGTGTCGTTCTTTAAAATATAAAGAATGCTGGACACTAGTAAGACTTCATGATCTAATCTGTGTCGTTCTTTAAAATATAAAGAATACTGGACACTAGTAAGACTTCATGATCTAATCTGTGTCGTTCTTTAAAATATAAAGAATGCTGGAAACTAGTAAGACTTCATGATCTAATCTGTGTCGTTCTTTAAAATATAAAGAATACTGGACACTAGTAAGACTTCATGATCTAATCTGTGTCGTTCTTTAAAATATAAAGAATGCTGGACACTAGTAAGACTTCATGATCTAATCTGTGTCGTTCTTTAAAATATAAAGAATGCTGGACACTAGTAAGACTTCATGATCTAATCTGTGTTGTTCTTTAAAATATAAAGAATACTGGACACTAGTAAGACTTCATGATCTAATCTGTGTCGTTCTTTAAAATATAAAGAATGCTGGACACTAGTAAGACTTCATGATCTAATCTGTGTCGTTCTTTAAAATATAAAGAATGCTGGACACTAGTAAGACTTCATGATCTAATCTGTGTCGTTCTCTAAAATATAAAGAATACTGGACACTAGTAAGACTTCATGATCTAATCTGTGTCGTTCTTTAAAATATAAAGAATACTGGACACTAGTAAGACTTCATGATCTAATCTGTGTCGTTCTTTAAGATATAAAGAATACTGGACACTAGTAAGACTTCATGATCTAATCTGTGTCGTTCTTTAAAATATAAAGAATACTGGACACTAGTAAGACTTCATGATCTAATCTGTGTCGTTCTTTAAAATAAGAATACTGGACACTAGTAAGACTTCATGATCTAATCTGTGTCGTTCTCTAAAATATAAAGAATACTGGACACTAGTAAGACTTCATGATCTAATCTGTGTCGTTCTTTAAAATATAAAGAATACTGGACACTAGTAAGACTTCATGATCTAATCTGTGTCGTTCTTTAAGATATAAAGAATACTGGACACTAGTAAGACTTCATGATCTAATCTGTGTCGTTCTTTAAAATATAAAGAATACTGGACACTAGTAAGACTTCATGATCTAATCTGTGTCGTTCTTTAAAATAAGAATACTGGACACTAGTAAGACTTCATGATCTAATCTGTGTCGTTCTCTAAAATATAAAGAATACTGGACACTAGTAAGACTTCATGATCTAATCTGTGTCGTTCTTTAAAATATAAAGAATACTGGACACTAGTAAGACTTCATGATCTAATCTGTGTCGTTCTTTAAAATATAAAGAATACTGGACACTAGTAAGACTTCATGATCTAATCTGTGTCGTTCTCTAAAATATAAAGAATACTGGACACTAGTAAAACTTCATGATCTAATCTGTGTCGTTCTTTAAAATATAAAGAATACTGGACACTAATAAGACTTCATGATCTAATCTGTGTCATTCTCTAAAATATAAAGAATACTGGACACTACTAAGACTTCATGATCTAATCTGTGTCATTCTCTAAAATATAAAGAATACTGGACACTAGTAAGACTTCATGATCTAATCTGTGTCATTCTCTAAAATATAAAGAATACTGGACACTAGTAAGACTTCATGATCTAATCTGTGTCGTTCTCTAAAATATAAAGAATACTGGACACTAGTAAGACTTCATGATCTAATCTGTGTCATTCTCTAAAATATAAAGAATACTGGACACTAGTAAGACTTCATGATCTAATCTGTGTCGTTCTCTAAAATATAAAGAATACTGGACACTAGTAAGACTTCATGATCTAATCTGTGTCGTTCTCTAAAATATAAAGAATACTGGACACTAGTAAGACTTCATGATCTAATCTGTGTCGTTCTCTAAAATATAAAGAATACTGGACACTAGTAAGACTTCATGATCTAATCTGTGTCATTCTCTAAAATATAAAGAATACTGGACACTAGTAAGACTCCATGATCTAATCTGTGTCGTTCTCTAAAATATAAAGAATACTGGACACTAGTAAGACTTCATGATCTAATCTGTGTCATTCTCTAAAATATAAAGAATACTGGACACTAGTAAGACTTCATGATCTAATCTGTGTCATTCTCTAAAATATAAAGAATACTGGACACTAGTAAGACTTCATGATCTAATCTGTGTCGTTCTCTAAAATATAAAGAATACTGGACACTAGTAAGACTTCATGATCTAATCTGTGTCATTCTCTAAGATATAAAGAATACTGGACACTAGTAAGACTTCATGATCTAATCTGTGTCGTTCTCTAAAATATAAAGAATACTGGACACTAGTAAGACTTCATGATCTAATCTGTGTCATTCTCTAAGATATAAAAAATACTGGACACTAGTAAGACTTCATGATCTAATCTGTGTCGTTCTCTAAAATATAAAGAATACTGGACACTAGTAAGACTTCATGATCTAATCTGTGTCATTCTCTAAGATATAAAGAATACTGGACACTAGTAAGACTTCATGATCTAATCTGTGTCATTCTCTAAGATATAAAGAATACTGGACACTAGTAAGACTTCATGATCTAATCTGTGTCATCCTCTAAGATATAAAGAATACTGGACACTAGTAAGACTTCATGATCTAATCTGTGTCGTTCTCTAAAATATAAAGAATACTGGACACTAGTAAGACTTCATGATCTAATCTGTGTCATTCTCTAAAATATAAAGAATACTGGACACTAGTAAGACTTCATGATCTAATCTGTGTCGTTCTCTAAAATATAAAGAATACTGGACACTAGTAAGACTTCATGATCTAATCTGTGTCGTTCTTTAAGATATAAAGAATACTGGACACTAGTAAGACTTCATGATCTAATCTGTGTCGTTCTTTAAAATAAGAATACTGGACACTAGTAAGACTTCATGATCTAATCTGTGTCGTTCTCTAAAATA